>CM051457.1:114239438-114420309 GCA_028274465.1 Plantago ovata | reverse complement strand
TATGTGTTAAAATCAAATCAGATTCTCTAAAAATTGTATGGATCAGCTAAAAAAAATAGGGAACATTCATCACATGCCTAAACTTGTGCATGCCTAAACCTTTCGTAGTGTATTAATCATTAATTTATATATTATATTTAGTTATGTGGTTATTAAAATTATTATTTATATTTATCTTAAATCATTAAAAGGGAATTTAATTTTAATTAATCGTTAAATACGTACTTAAAATATTATATAATATTATATGAAATGAGTTAAAAACGATTAGGAAAAAATTATTTGGGCTGTGAATGCTCAAATATGCATGTGACTTTCAAATACTAATGTTTTATCCGGATTTGACCAGGGTTGTTGCTGATGATAGCTCACATGTATATTAGCTATTACTAGCATTTTACTAATAAATTTAACTTACATTCCGCAGACGACTTCGCTTTGATGTTAGAGCTCGGACTAGCGAGTTTATTGCGTAAGAAATTATTTATTTTACCACTTTTACATGCTCTTTTTGTTAATAATTAGTACTTTAATTAATTGCTTAATTAGCCTGAGAGCTTAATTTGTGTTTTTTTTCATATATTATACAGATGGGAGAGGGGACGTGGTGCTCGTCGTGACGAAGCCAGACGCCAAGCCCGTGAAAGGATAAGTATGCTATTACTCTATATATAGTAAAAAGCATGATTCTTTTGGTTTATTTAATTATTAATTTCTTGGTAATTAATTGACAGCTACACACTGATTAAGAAAACGTATGCGTCCCGCGGAATTGGTGGAATTGGACACTCCGTTACATCGACCTCGCGTAGTCGAATGTTTCACATGTCTAAAATATTAGTATTATATTTAAATCGATTTCCTTGATGGATTTGACTTGGAATTTATGATTGTACAATACCATTTTTTAATTTAGTTAGATTACATATTATTTTTTTCAATTTCTATTTTGCACAAAGAACTTTTACGTGTTTTTTTTTATTTATAAAAGACGATTACAAAAAAATGTTGCAAAAGTTCCATATGAGAATTAGTTTGGAAGCGTCCGTAAACTCGATGTGATGCATGCTTATGTTTCTCACACAGAAGAACGACACTCTGAATTCATTGTGAACACATTCATGATCATCTTTAAAGATCTTAATGGCGAACACCTGGTTAAATTTTCAAATTGGGAGACCATACGAAGAGGACAAATAGTCAAGTCTCACGTGAGACATACAATTTAAAAAGTGGGACTATATATATAGTCCATAAAATCGAGTCGGAATGGTCCGTAAACTTATTGTGATATTTATATCCCCTCAGTCTCCACACAAGAAGGGGGATGGTCGTTCAATTTTACATGAGGATGGGCCGGAGGGTCCAATTTCACATGAGACATACATTCTTTTACTTTGTGTGTGACTCAATATGGTAGTTCACTTTATTTCGAAAATGTGGATGGTCCCAAAAAAAAGTCTAAAAAGAGTTAAGAAATATCTTGTTGTATTTATGTTTCTCCCTGACGAGCATTCTATGTGATGAGTATTGTTGAATTGAAATGCCAAACAAGATTCTCGTAAATATTCTCATTTGTATAAATCGAAAGTCTGGGAGCCACAAATAAACTAGTTAAACATAAATGAGTACAATGGATGTATAACACTGATGTCATTCTATACAAATAATTGGCATAGGAGCTCGCAAACAAGACACTAAATCGGACTTCAAGGACGGTCTGAACAATGATTAAAAAAGAAAAAAAAAACGTAAATGATCCCTAACCTCAAGACAGCTCGGAATAAGAATTTTATGGTTCATGTGTAATGACGGAAGATTGTTACCTCCTCCATATCTTCCCCCCTTAACCATTTGAAAATCCTCGGTGATGTGTGTCTTAAAATCTCCTCCAATTTCATAGTTGCAGTCACGGTACTTCCAAACCTCGTTCTAAATTTACTTGGTGCTTGGTGTATAGCGATTATGGAGTTAGCCCTATGCTCTCCCATAATCACATGTTCATCAGATTAGCAGATGTGGGAACTCCAAATAGACGAATAATTATGTATAACATTGTTCAACAAATTATACGATCACAAACGTGAGGACGTTTGGTGTCTCGGAATAAGAATTTTATGGTTCATGTGTAATGACGGAAGATTGTTACCTCCTCCATATCTTCCCCCCTTAACCATTTGAAAATCCTCGGTGATGTGTGTCTTAAAATCTCCTCCAATTTCATAGTTGCAGTCACGGTACTTCCAAACCTCGTTCTAAATTTACTCGGTGCTTGGTGTATAGCGATTAGGGAGTTAGCCCTATGCTCTCCCATAATCACATGTTCATCAGATTAGCAGATGTGGGAACTCCAAATAGACAAATAATTATGTATAACATTGCTCAACAAATTATACGATCACAAACGTGAGGACGTTTGGTGTCAATTCAAGGATATCTCCACTAGCTATCCCTTACAAAAGTTTTATACGGTATAAAATAAAATGAGGGTGCATGTAAATTAGATAATTAGTCAATACAATAGAAGTCCTACTATGAAATAAAAAACAAGTCCAACTCCACACTGTAAAAGCGCAGTTAATACACTTAGAAGCCCGGCCCATGAAAATTGACACATAACAATTAAAAACCTAATTTCTATCATTGTGGTCTCTAGTCAATCAGACACGAAAGCTGCGTGCGTTTCTTCTTCTTCCTTGTTTGTGTCCGTATTTCTTCTTCTTCTTCTGTATTTCGCCTCTCTTCTCTGCCTTTTCCTTCCACAAGGACTAGATCTAACCAGGACTAAGCTATGTTTTGTATAAACTTGGGTCAGAGATGGAATTGATTCATGGGCAATATGATTGGGTAGCTAGTTTATTGATTAATGGCGCAGGAAACCCATTTTGTTTTGGGCGCCGTCTACTTAAGCAAGCATGTAAGTGAAAATCTCCATTACCTTGTTCCTTATCTCATAAGCAATGTTGCAAAAAAGTTATTTTCTTGAGTTCTGGGTTTGGGGTTATTGTTTGGTTTCAGAGGCAATGTTTTGGATACAAGCTTGTACATCATTTAGGAGCAGCAGACTTTTAGTCAGGGTTTTTCTCGCGATGACGATTTCTCGCTAGTATGGCCGTTTCCGCTGGTTCTCCTTCCTCCGGGAATGAGAGGGATAATTGTATGTGACTGCTTCCTAGTTTGTTACCTACCTGGAGGCTGTTAGGCCAATAGTTGGCATATGAACCAATACTACACCACCTCATTTGAAGGTATTCAATGGGTTTATACTTGATTTTACTCTTTCATGTTTGATATTGAACTCCACCCTCCGGAGTAATATTCCTCCTTGGGCCATTGACCTCCATGATAGTATAATGTAGTGGTCTTCATATCTAGCTAAACCAAATCAGTAGTGAATGCCTTGAGTGTACATTCAACTTGTTAAAATGGATAGGCACTGGAAATTATAACAGGATTTGTTATGTTCTTTTAAGAAAAAAAGAAAAGCTATGAGCTCGTGATATAAAACTTTGTTACTTATTGGTGATAGTTTAATGTTGGATATTTTTTTTTTTTTCAATTCAATTTAATAATATCATATTATCTTTCAAAAAAAAAAAATGTTGTGGTGTAAGATGTACCCCCTTCTGCGATGAATATGTTAGGGTAATATGCTGGGCAACTTGAGTACTTATATGTACAACTCTGGTACAAAAACCGAGTCTATTAAAAATTACAAGTTCATAAACAAAGGTTAAACAAACGGTCAAAATCTGCTGATCAAAGTGATCTAGATTAGATGGGTCCGACAAAATGTCTGTCTTCTGGTCTGGGTATACCATGTATTTCAGGTGGTTTGCAAATACAACCATAAAAATGTAACTTTTAACACCTTCCTGAACCGTTTTATGATGTTTGTTTTACATTTATGATTGTGAAGTTGACTGAGGATGCTTGGATGATGCTTCCTGTTGTCTTGTATGGCTAATTCTCTGTTTTTGCCTTTTTAACTTTCAGTCCAGGTATCATTGGAACTGGATTTGAAAGTGCGGCAGCTTTGTTTCACGCACTGGGCAATGTCTTTGTAAACTCGACCCAGGAAGATTTGCTGAGAGTAATCCCAATTGTTCAGGCAGATTATGAAACGGGTAAGGTTTGATTCAGATTATTGTAATATTCATGCACAATCTCCACTCTCCAGTAACGATTGTGATCTTAGCTATAGCCTGTAGGTTTTTGAACATACAGTTCTTCAGTAAACCAAACCAGAAGGATCATGTATATCCTAAGCGAAACCGTGATAGCTGTTACTTGTATCTCTGTGGCTATAGGAATCTTAGTAAATTTTTTAATTATCTGATAGATTTGTGTCATACATATAACCGTTGCAGATTAATTTCATTTCGATTTTCAATTTTTCATGGTGACTGCCATTTGGTGAAAATATTTCTTCTCGAGTGAGCAATAATCAGTAGTGTATTTTCTATTGCTATCGGTGACTGTGAGACGAATTTAGCATGGAACTGAAGCTAAAATTTGTTTACTTAGACCCAGCTTTTACAAGTTTTAAATTTTAATTCTGGAGCTGTGTGACTTGGTCAGGAGGTCTATAATATCTTCTTGGTATGTTCCTTCATTTCCTCACTGTTCTCACTTGTCAATTGTCATCATATCATATCTATGCAACCTTTTTCATTTTTTATTCTTATATCTTCAAAATACAACTCTATTTGTTGGTGATGGATTTCCTGTTCTACCTACACGCCTTTGATATTGATCTGTTCAGTTAAATAGCTAGCTGTATCTGCTTACGTAGATTAATTCGGATACATAGTACTAGCATAAACTCGTTTAGTTAACCACTCGGATAGTAAGTATTAGGCAGGGGCGGAGATACTGGGTAAGTTTTCAAATTCGTATATTTTAATCTTGAATATTAGGAAACTTTACTGTCACAGTAGCATTTCGTCCCACCGTAACTTCTAAAATAGCATTTCCGCGTCCCTGCCTTTTGTTTCCAGCTCCATTTCGTTACTAGTAGAAAAATCGGGGTATTATGTCATGATGTTCCCATACAGCGTTACAATCGGCCGCATTATGGACGGACTTCTTGAGCAGGAATCTAGCTGGATTGTGTTGACTAGGTGCATGCAATGCAAGAAGAAATCCATCTTTTTCCTCAACTTTGTTGGTGACATGTTCTCATCTGTATTGTTTTCTGTTCTGTAGCATTCTGGTTGGTGCTTTGTTGTCTTGTGGCTTTTGGTTGTTTCTCAGCAGCTGCTATGGTAGTCAATTGAAAGAGAAAATTTGTTAGTGGTCCCATATAAATGTTGGTACTGAGATTTATGTGGGGAGCTTTTAATTGTGTTTGTGGAAGGATTTTAGCTCGTGTGAATGATCTTTTACTCACCCATATAATTTATTTTTCAGGTTGCCGCATTGTCAAAAAATCCAGAAGAAAGTTGTCTGCTGTTCAAACACCTTTAATTGTTATAAACTTTGTTTTTTTTTTCTTTTTCTTTGTTCCAAAATATATTTTTTTCGTTTTTTTTCAATTAAACTATATATCTGTTCTGCTAAACTTCTTTTTTTTTTTTGAGTTTTGTTTTTTTTCCTTTATGTTAAACTTTTTTTTTGTGTTAAAAATCTTTTTTACTTTTTATTTGTGTTAAACTTTTTTTACTTGAAATTTTATTTTTTTTGACTCAGTTGTTATTTCCGAAAGCTATGGACTATTTGGAATTTCGGTAAAGTTCGTAACTATTTTTGTAATAAAGATTTTAGAGTTTTGGGGTTATTGGGCTTCTTTCCCTAAGCCCGAAATATTCATTTGCTGGGCCGCGGGTCGGACACGGTTAGGCCGCGAGTCAGACACGGTTGGGCCGCGGAAACACGGTTAAATTTGGGCCAGAATAGTGATAAAAACGCGTGGCAACCATGTTTAAACCGCGCTCCAACCGCGTGCGAACCGTGTTACAACCGCGGTTCACCCGCGTGCGAACCGTACCCTAACCGCGGTTCACCCGCGTGCGAACCGTACCCTAACCGCGGTTCACCCGCGTGCGAACCGTACCCTAACCGCGGTTCACCCGCGTGTGAGGTTCATCCGCGTGTGAACCGTACACCTAACCGCGGTTCAGCCGCGTGTGAACCGTACCCTAACCGAGGTTCAGCCGCGTGTAAACCGCGGTTCACCCGCGTGTGAACCGTACCTTAACCGCGGTTCAGCCGCGTTTAAACCGCGGTTCAGCCGGTGTGAACTGTACCCTAACCGCGGTTCACCCGCACCCTAACCGCGGGTGAACCGTACCCTAACCGCGGTTCAGCCGGTCTGAACCGTACCCTAACCGCTGTTCAGCCGCGTGTAAACCGCGGTTCACCCGTACCCTAACCGCTGTTCAGCCGCGTGGAAACCGCGGTTCATCCGCGTGTAAACCGCGGTTCATCCGCGTGTGAACCTTACCCTAACCGCGGTTCAACCGCGTGTAAACCGCGGTTCACCCGCACCCTAACCGCGGGTGAACCGTACCCTAACTGTGGTTCAGCCGCGTTTAAACCGCGGTTCATGCGCGTGTGAACCGTACCCTAACCGCGGTTTGGAGGGATTTTGATTGATTTAACAAATCTTGTCCCTCTATTCTAGTATATTCTCCAAAACAACATATATATACCTAAATATTTAGTATTAATTAGAAAATGGAATGTCATTATGTCAATATTAGATTTGCTTGGTTTCATCGATCGATTGCATTAATGCATGATTTCTTTCCTTTGCTTTAATTCTTTTTCTACCCCATCTATTTATTTATATTTATAGTAAGATATTGTATTGTATATATTAGATGATGATATATAGATCTTTATTTTTACATGTAAACGAAATCATTTCAACCTAGCTAGTTCTTTATTTATCATTTTTGGGAGGGGGAAGTGGTAATGTAACGAAAGTGTCCATGATTTGTCTAGCTCATAATTGAAGGAGACTAACTTAGATAATTTTGACGGGGTATATATGTAATTCACGGCATATGTTTAGCTCAGAACGGAAGGAGACGACTTAATTCATTTTGTATTAGTAAAAGAATGAAGAGGAATTATAGGTCATAATTGAAGGAGACTTCCGTTTTTATTAGTAAAGGAGAATAAAGAGAGGAAAAAGGAAAAGATACACCACAGGGAGGGAAAATATATATAAAGGGCGGGATTCTTAAGGGTTAATTTTGGGCGAAACACTCCACTAATTAATTAATCCATGGATTTGCTTCATTATATATACTACTACGAATGAAATGAAAAAAAAAAAAAACACATGTGGGAGAGTAGAAAAATGGAAGAGGAGAATTATTCTTCTTCCTCTGATTCGGAAGTTACTTCATCCTTTCGACCCATTCCCAAACACGATTCCATTACGAATGATGATGTTGCTCCACAACCACCTTCTCAAAGAAATGAAGAAGACAAAAAGAAGAAGAAGAAAGAAGAAAGAAGAAAGAGGCTGAAAGAAATAGAACAAGAAATAACAGCACAACAAGAAGAACAACGTTTTAAGCGAAAGTACCTTTCATCGTATGCAAGGTTCGTAGGTTTATACATCTACCTCCTGCTAAGATTGGAGTCATGCATGCTACTAAACGTCTCCTCAAACTAACACTATTACTATTGATTTGTGCATGGTGTTGGCATTTCAAATTCTCACATGTATATTAGTAGCATTTTAGTATTTTACTAATAAATTTAATTTACCTCCCGCAGGCGACTTCGCTTTGATGTTAGAGCTCGGACTAGTGAGTTTATTGCGTAAGAAATTATTTCACCACTTTTACCTACTCTTTTTGTAAATAAATGGTACTTTAATTAATTGCTTAATTAGCTTGAGAGCTTAATTTGTGTTTTTTTCCATATATTATACAGATGGGAGAGGGGACGTGGTGATCGTCGTGACGAAGCCAGACGTCAAGCCCGTGAAAGGATAAGTATGTTACTCTATGTATATAGTGATGAAAAGCAGTATTCTTTTGGTTTATTTAATTAATTTCTTGGTAATTAATATTTCCATTAATTACTTTTCATGCCTTACTTAAGTACTAATCGATGTGCTTTAACGGGCTTGAGGTTCGAACATGTTTTTTTTCTTCGCTTGTAGGGGTTGAGTTCGTGGGTTGAGTTCTTAATTTTTGTACATTTCTTATGCACCTTTTTACTATTATTAAATTTTGCCGTTTAAAAAAAAAACTAATCGATGTGCTAATTATGCAGGTTCAGGGAATAGTAATTAATTAATCAAGAACGGGCGAATTGTGACGATCTACGTTGATTAATCAAGAACTTGGATGCTTATATATGGATCTAGAGCGCGGGCGAATTCACAAAATTATTACCATATTATTGTCTTAATTCACAAGAAAAACAATTATATACATGAACAATTTAAATTATGTCTTTTGTTTTTGTTGATGATGATTTATTGATTTGAGTATATGATCGAGTAGCTTCTTCATTAGTCTAGTACACTTCAAATCGATTTAGATTTTTTTTCTTCTTTTTTTTTTAGATGAATCACACCAAACGGGTGTTACTAACTTCACCTAGTAACACATTTTGATTGCATGTCATACCAAATGAATGAAATGATATATAGAGATGCTCATGTGATCGTTGTTGCAGTACTGAATCCTTGGTGCAATGGCACACTTTGAATTCACCCGTTAAAAGACGAAGAAAACAAGTTCATCTATATATATATATACTAGCAATATCAACAAGATACAGTAAAAAGTTTCATACTCCTCTAGCTAAAACTTTTACAACCTTGAGCTTTATTTGGCTAATTGAAGAATCATTATATTGTTTCAATCGTCAACAAGTCAAACTGCAAAAATTAATGTTACAGCTACCAGACAACATGTGGGCTTCTTATCGATCTTTGGTGGAATATATAGGAGGTAAAATTTAATGCTCATATTCATAGTTATTGCTATCATTATCGATTAATCATTTTGATAATTTTAAAGCTACCTCTTCCCATTTTGCATTATACAGTAGTATTGTTGTTGGTTTTATATTTCGCTAACTAGCTGGTTTTAAATAAAAGATTGATTATAATTAATGCTCGATTTTTTTAGAAGCAAAAATATATTAAATAATAGAAAAGAGTTTACAAATACAAACTACAAGTGCATAAGGGATGCACAACCGAACAATAAAACCATACCTAGACTCAAAACCACACTAGTTGAAGCATAAAAGCATGTTCGAACCCCACATCCGTTATGACCGTACCTCAATCTTAACCATCCCTCGTCTAGCATAATTAATGCTCGATTAATCTTTGTATCTAGACGTATTTAATTGTTGCTGTGAAGATTGAATTTGCAGGAGAAGAGAAGAGAAGAAAGAGAATTTGGTTTGTAATTAAGAGGATTATGTTATTTTATTTTACTTTTCAAATGCCACAAATGGCAGTTAGACTCTCTTATGATCGGTGGTTGGTAGTTCAGTTCATTAATTCAGCTGGCTAATTGTAAGATTTTGGTAACACACTACACTAGTCACGGAAACAATACTCTTTGATTTCACATTCTTCGCACCTCCGTTTCATGGTAAAATCGTCAAATTCATCTCAAAATTTTGCACCACCCGTCAATTTATGGGATGAATTTGGCGATTTTCCCATGAAACGAAGGTGCAAAGAATGTGAAATCAAAGAGTATTCTTAGTCTGTTACAAAAATCTTTCCTATTAGCCGGCTGAATTAATGAACTGAACTGCCAACCAATCATAGAGTCTAGCTGCCGTTTGAGAAAAAAAAAAAAAAAAAACCATGGCAAGCCTCATCATATCATCGTCACTACTGACTTCATCACATTCGCACCTCTCCTCCCCGACCCATCCATTTCTCTCCCCGTAGTAATACAAGTAAATTAACCTAATTACCTTATCAAATGCTCATACCAGGATTCTTTCTATCACACACCTAAATATATATGATCCGTCTTAATTTGTGTTCCATTTATTATTTTCGTAATGGCTCTTCATTTGCCGGATATAGTTTCTTATAAATAACAACGTGCCAATGCGCAAAAGACAAGTGTGCTTAAGCTGCAGGTATCATCGATCGGATATAAGACTATCTCCAACCCACAAACTCTATCAACGCCACGTCAGCATTTTAATAAGAATCGAGATCGCAAATCGAACTACACTTATGAGAATGCGCGATTTAAGGAGTAAAGTGGCCAAACGATTCAAAAAGGGGTCGAAAGTCGTCCAATCCGGCAAGTCCTTATTGGTCAATGACGTTAGTTGTTTTGCTAATTATTATTTAGTTATCTAATTAATTATGTTACTATTCTCTCAAAAAATAATTAATTATGTTACTAGATTAGTTGCAATTCTTTTATATTTACACTAGTTGTAGTCTTAGTTTGTGACGTGAACTTTGCCTATATATAAGGCCACATTGGTCTCCATTTTCAGCGTGCTGATCGTCTCCACTTCCATTGCTGCTGGCACCACGAGCGTTTCTGCGACTCATTCTAACAAAGGGCACTACTTAGCAGTTGATTTAACAACCTCGAATCTCTAACTTAGGGAAGAGCAGAAAAACAAAGAACTAAGGCCAGTACTTAATCTTCTACAACAGGTATAAACTGAGCAGTGAAGAAGAAAACATGCCTTGAACTTTAAAACAAAAAGCAAAGACAAGAAAACAACGAAGTCTCAAAACAGTCAAACATGCAATAAAACAAAAGAAAACGGTCTCAACTCGTCTTAGCGAGGAAAACAGAAAACCACAGAGTCAAATAAACGGAAAAGCATAAGCAGTCTCAGTCGGCTGAACTAAAAGGAAAAACTCGTTTGGCAGAAACAAAGAAGTTCGGTACGAGCTCGAAAAGGCAACTATCCTAGTAAGCGTCCTCGCTATCATCCTCGGAACGTCCCTCGGGCACGTGAGCATCTCCTCCTTCTCCCTCAGAGGAGTCCTCCTCGGGATCTTCTTCGGATTCTTCTTCGTCTTCACTCTTTCTTCTACGGGATGGTCCGCAACCCTCGGGGAACGTCCTCTGAGCCTTCCTCCTGGGAATCCGGTTGCCAACATTGGACGCGGTTAACGTAACAAAGCCAGAGTGCTCCTTCGCGGCGCGTAAGGCCGTCTTCAGAAATCCGATCTCTGCTTCCTTCGTTGCTATCACATCTCGAAGCTTAAAGTTCTCCAGCCAGTAGTGATCACGTTCATGCACAACTCTATCCATCACGAATCCAGGGTAAACGCCAACAACAGGAACGGAGGTATACGGGTTAAATTCTCCTTCGACTAGACGATAACGAATAACCCTCTTCTCAGAACTCATACCTATCTGTAAGCACACGCGTAGTTAACTAGTTAATAACTTCGTCAGAATCAAACAACCACGGAAGGTCAACAGTCTCAGAACGGGTCAGAGGTAGTCAGAAACAGAACAGAGAAGACGAAGAGACGGTTCAGGGTTAGTACGTAAGACTCGAATCGGAAAAACAACAGAAAGTACAAGACCTAACCAGCGACTCGGACCCTCACACACACCCCAAAGGTCAAAAGATCCTATCCTAGAAAGCTCGAGTTTGAACTCAAGCTCTGATACCAACTGTAACGGTACCGGTTTTTGAAAACAAATTATTTTCTTGAAAAAGGGAAATCGAAAATTACTTTAATAACAACGGTCGGCAATAAATGCCCAAAAGAAACTTTGACGCTAACGATAATAAATAATATTCAATGACAACTCAAGTTCGAAAAGACAACGAATGAAGACAAATAAAGTGTTCTTCTTAATGAAAAGAAAACCCGTGACACCCCAGACCCTTCTCTCAGTCGCTGGCTTCCTAGTCACGCACATCCTCAGCAACATCTGGAAGGAAGGAATTTTGGAAAAACAAAAGAGTGTGAGATAAAGGATCTCAGTGAGGTTCTAAGTTAAAACAGAAAGTAAACAGTTTTAAAACCAAAATCCTTTTCAGAAAAACGAGCAAACAAAACAGAGCACGTATGACAGATTAACAGAACAGAAACGTTGTAGACCGTTGGTGCAGCCCGCCTTATTGCTCCTACTCCCAGAATGCCCTTATAACTCCCTCCAGAGGATGCATAACTCCGGACAGAAACAGAAACCCCCGTGTACTTTGGGGAAACAGATCCTACGACCCTAATAGACCTCAGCGACTTCTGCCTCGCGCCTAAAAGGGAATAGACTAGGCCACGATCAAGCAAACCCGATAGTCCTCTACTACCCAAGCCTACCTAACCCTAACCTAATCGACCGGTCACACAGAAACAGAACAGATACAGAACAACAGATACAATTAATTAACACCGAGAGGTGTTCCTGCAGAAAGGTCAGTACAGAACAGAGTAGCAATAACAGAAATGCAAAAAGTCATACTTAGGACTTATACTTTTACGCGGAAGCATACAATATACAGTATACAGTAATAGGTACAAACAGTCACGTAGCCTTCCAGTTTTTCGCAAATAATAGGTTTAGGGGTGAACACTCACCTTAGCTTGCGATCAAACGACCTTCAACAAGAAACGAGCTTACGGGTTTACGAACAACGGAGAACCTAACAAGAAAGTACTAAACACAATTTAGAAGTCGAACGGACGGAAGGAAAAAGGTTGAAAAGGAAATGGTAAAGTCGGGGTTCGAACTCGGGACCTCTAAGTTAGTCAAGCAAGAACCTAACCAACTAAGCTAGCAAGTCAAGTCAATACTAACTTACAAAACAGAAACTAAAAAACAGAAACTAAGTTTAAAACATTTTCAGAAACTCTTTCGATTTTCAAATTCTGGAAATTACCAAAATACCCTCAGTGGTAAATTGCAAGAAAACCCTTTTCGAAAACAGACAGTACAAACGAACCAGTAGTTTTCCAGACATCAAACAGTCTTCTCAAAGCAAAAAGATTTACGATAAAAGCCTACTGTCAGTCAACTACGGTCAACGGTAAACTGCAAAAAGGTCCTTTAGGTTTTTAAGTTTCCCAAATCAGTCCACAACAAATCCAAAACAGAACAACAAGGTCCAAAAGTTCTTTCGAGGTCAAACAGGAAATCAAAGTCAATCATACGAGGTCAAAAGTCACAAGTCCAGCAAACAGTAACTACAATCTAACAACCTAAGTCCCGGTTCTCGGTTCGAAATAAATTACAATGTCAGATCGATCAGGGGTAAAATTGTCCAAGGGTAAAAATGTCCAAATCAGAATACGAGTACAAGTCTAAAATCGAGAGCAGTAGCAAGGAAATGAAATTTGCCTTCGGATCGAAAGAAAGGTTTAAACAATCTGCAAATTGAATCAATCGAAAAGAAAAGAGAATTAAAACAAGATTCGAATCGAATCGAAAATAAAACCGAACTCGAATCAGAAAGGTTGAACCGACTTACCGACCGAACCGGAATTAAACCAACGGAAGAATCGATCGGTGCGCGAACAGACAGGACAGGATCGAACGGAACGGAGATGGCGGCGCGGCGTACGGAGCGGCGCGGTGACGAACGGATTGAACGGCAACGGAAACCGCGGCGGAGCTGACCGGGGTAGAGACCGCGAACGGAGGCGCGGCACGCGGTCAAACGGCGCGGCGGCGGAGCGGTACAGGCGTACGGCGCGGATCGGCAGGCGTACGGCGCGGATCGGCAGCAAGGAAAACGGCGCGGTGATAGGAGCAAGGAAAACGAGAACAGACTGACGGTTGAATCGATCGATTGGATCGATCGACAACGCCGCGGCGGACGGCGCCAGCAAATCGCGGCGGCGGCGACCGGAGGAGAGGGATGATTGATGAAGATGATGGATTGTTGATGACGGCGGGTGAGAGAGGCAGAGAGAGTTTTTTCTTTCTTTGCTGATGGTGAAGGCGTGAAGGATGAGAGAGAGAAAGAGTTTTCTTTTTCTTTCTTACTAATGGCAAAGAACGGCTGAGAAGTAGTCTGATTAGGGTTAGGGTTTTGGCAACTAATGGGCCGGTCAAAGGGGCCTTTGACTGGGCTAAACGAGATGGGCCAAGAGCTAGCAGATCAGATAGTCCAGCTTAATCCAAACGAAACGAAACGAAACGAACTAACTAACGCGGAAATAATTAATTAATTATCGAATAAATAATTTACTCTGATAATTAATTAACTAAAATAAATAATTAAATAATAAAGTAATAATTAAATAATTAAATAAATAATTAAAAAAAACGGGATGTTACATGCATCGTCAGAACATCTCATGATCTGGATAGAAAGGATAAACTAAAATCATTCGAAGAAACTGGGATGGAGGTTGGGTTTCTTCTCAAGAAATGAAAGAAAGAAGAACGAGAACAGAAGTTAACATAGGAGTTGAGCCGGACAACTCGGGAGTTAACATAGGAGTTGAGCAAGACAACACAGAAGTTAACATAGGAGTTGAGCCAGAGCAGGTTAACTCCTTGGTCAATACCGCCATATTGAGAGAGTCCAGATCTCATCAGGAAACTCCGGAAGAGTTTGAGAAGAAGAAAAGAGTTAGTTTAGGGCTGGAGACAGGCGTGTACATATAGTTTTATTAGGGTTATAGTAGTATAAATAGCTAGCTATGTTTTCCTTTGTAATTTAGGTGAATATACAATAGTTTTCTTACTTTCAATAAACTCAATTCACTTTATTTGTACTTTATTTGTTCTGCTATGATTCTTAGCGTACTCTGAGATGGTATCAAAGCCAAGTCTTTCTGATTACTGGTCAGAACCATAGATAGCATAGCAGGGCGTATTTTATTTTGTCTTCCGCATAAGAAAAAGGAGTCTCTGTTTTTTTTCTTTCTTCTAGCCGCATAAGAAAGCGGCAGCCTCTGTTTTTCTTCTTCTTCTTATAAGCCGCCCCTCTTGTCTTTTGAGATCTGGGAATTCATTTCTCTTCTCTACTCACTTTATCTCATCTATCTTCATTATCAATTAATCATCATCATCACCATCGTTACTCATCTTCATCATCAACGATCATCATCCCTATCATTAATTATCATTAATTATCATAATCACCATTCATCATCTGTTTTCATCATCATCACCACCGAACAATCATCATCACCATTCGTCATCATCAACAACCTCTGCTCCGTTTTTGAACTCTCCGGCCTGCTATTACTCGGCTCCGTACTCTGTTTTTTTTCTTCCTTGCCGTAAACATACTCTGTTTTTTTCTTCCTTGCCGTAAACATACTCTGTTTTTTTTTTTTTTTTCTTTTTAAGCCGTAAACACTGTTTTCTAGCTTCCGCATTACTAATTGATCCTTGAGCTATTGTTATTAGCCAAATCACCCGAAACAATCATATTATTTTCTTTCTTCTTTCTTCTCGGCAGTCTCTGTTTTTTTTTCCTACCTTACGCATATTACTAAATTGTTCTATTTTTATTCTTTTCTCATCTTTTACATAAACTATTGTTATTAGTTTTAAATCTTGAGCTATTGTTATCAGCCAAATCACGTTGTTGTTATCAGCAACAATCATCAATTATCAATCAGAAATCAATCGTGAATCTCAGATCCACTGTTCACTATGGCTACTGACGACAAGAAGGATGAGAATGATCTCTCCAAGTCAAAGACACCAATTTATGATCTCAATGATCCTTATGGTCCCTTCTGTCTTGGACCGGCCGACACAACTACTTCTGTTGTCATAGAGCCAAAACTCACAAACTCATCAACTTCTCAGATCAATGCCGTTTCATCCAACAATTTCACACAGAATCCCACTGATAAAGAGTGGGCAAGTAATACTGTTAATCATGTTTTTAATAATTTTAATCGTGTTATTTGGATTCTTGATTCAGGAGCATCTGATCACATTATTTATTCACCATCATTATACACTCACAACATTAGAAATGTTGTTTCAAAAGTACAATTACCAACTCAACAGTTCACAGTGGTAACTCATATTGGTGACATTCTTATTGAAAAGAATGTCATACTCCGAAATGTACTTTGTGTGCCATCATTCAAAGTCAATTTACTTGCTGTTTCTCGATTGACTGATGATAATGATATCTCTATTGTATTTAACAAAGATCATTGCAAAATGCAAATGAACTCTTCAAAGGAGGAGATTGGCAGGATCAGAATTGAACATGGTCTTTATTATGTTAGCCTGCATCCCTTGACCTTTTCACAACTACATCAATGTCATCGGCCAAATAAGGAATTGTGGCATTCTAGATTAGGACACATTCCAGTTACAAAGCTCAAGTTGATTGAGCAATTCTCTCCTATTGTAACAAGCATTGATGTACAAGCTTGTGATGTCTGTAGCAAGGCTAAACACAAGAAAATTCCTTTTCCAGTTAATGAACACTGTTCTAGTTATTCTATTCTTGAACTTTTACATATAGATATTTGGGGTCCTTTTTCCCAAACAACATTGAATGGTCACAGATTTTTCTTAACTATTGTCGATGATTATTCTCGACTGACTTGGACTTATCTCATGAAATACAAATCTGATGTAGCTACCATTTTACCTAATTTCATTAATCTCATAGCTACACAATTCAATAAAACAGTTAAAATCATAAGAACTGATAATGGAGTCGAATTTCAATTAGAATCTTTCTATAACAGTACTGGTATTCTCCATCAAAAGACTTGTGTTTACACTCCACAACAAAATGGAGTAGTTGAGAGAAAACATCAAACTCTCCTCAATGTAGCCCGAGCATTGATATTTCAGGCATAACTTCCTCTTAAGTTTTGGGGAGATGCTGTTCTAACAGCGACACACTTGATTAATCGAATACCATCCGTTGTTATCAACAATGATACACCATATGAAAGGTTCTTTGGAAAGAAACCATATTATTCACACATACGCACATTTGGGTGCTTAACATATGGGGCGTCCATATCACAACTTCGCCACAAATTCAGTCCAAGATCCAGAAAAGCCATTTTTATTGGCTATCCGGCAAATATCAAGGATTATAAATTGTATGATCTTGATAATAAGGTCACTTTCATCTCAAGAGATGTAGTTTTTCATGAGCAAATATTTCCTTTTCGAAAGGATCATTCATTCTCTGACTCATGTGACTCTACACGATCTGAAACATTCCAAGATAATTTGTTTATCCCTGATATACGCACTTCATTAAAACATAATGACAGTATATCTCATTCTGAGGATTAGGCCTTTCACGAGAACAACTCTACCGAGAACTCTGTTCCTAGTTCACCACGTGATCAGGCACACTCTCCTTCGCCTGTTCCTAATTCACCCTCTCTTTCTTCATCACCACAAATGAACGATAATCATCATGATCCTGAACCTTCTGAGTTGCAAGAACAACCAGAATCAATCACATCTCTTCGCAAATCTACTAGAGACAAACAAAAGAGCGTTTGGCTCAAAGATTTTCACTGTGCAGAATTGAAGAAAGGCACAAGACAAGCCACTCAATCTAGCACAGCATATCCCATTTCCATGTATCTATCATATGATAGACTTTCAGAAAATCAAAAGGCTTTCTCCATCTCCTTATCTATTCTTGAGGAACCAAAAAGTTTCCAGGAAGCAATCAAATACCCCCAATGGAGACAAGCCATTCAAGAAGAGCTGGATGCAATGCACCACAACAATACCTGGAGCATCACTACACTTCCACAAGGACACAAAGCAGTAGGATGCAAGTATGTCTTCAAAACTAAATTAAAATCCGATGGTAGCCTTGACAAATACAAGGCTCGGTTAGTAGCACAAGGATTTACACAACAACATGGACTGGATTACAGTGAGACATTTAGTCATGTTGCTAAACTCACCACGGTTAAGATTTTTTTGGCTCTAGCTGCACAGCACAATTGGAGGCTTTCCCAGCTAGATGTTCATAATGCCTTTCTTAATGGTGATCTCGATGAGGACATTTACATGAAATTACCTCCTGGATACACCATTAAGGGGGAATCCTTAGAGAATAAAGTGTGTAAACTCAACAAATCAATTTATGGGCTAAAGCAAGCCTCCAGACAATGGAACATGAAGTTCACTAATTCACTCATTCAATATGGTTTTGTTCAGTCCAAGCATGATTATTCACTCTTCACTAAGAGAACAGAGAAAAGCTACTTGGTACTCCTAGTATATGTTGATGACATTTTGCTAGGAGGAACTAACTCTGATGAACTGAACAAAACAAAAGAGTACTTAAGACAACAATTCAAGATCAGAGATTTAGGGGAACCTAAATATTTCTTAGGAATAGAAATTTCAAGATCAAGAGAAGGTATATATTTATGTCAGAGGAAATATACTCTGGAAATCATTCAAGAACATGGCTTGCTAGGATGCAAACCACTGATCATTCCTATGGAGCAGAATCATCATATCCAAAAGGATGGAGATCCACTCAACAATCCAACTGAGTATAGAAAGATAGTTGGAAAATTAATTTATCTAACCTTAACGAGGCCAGACATCAGTTACTCAGTCAATATTCTCAGTCAGTACATGGAAAACCCCACAAAGGAACATATGGAGGTTGCACTGAAAGTGGTGAGATACTTGAAAGGAAATCCAGGACAGGGCATTCTACTGTCGTCACAAAGAAACCTGGAGTTGACAGCATTTGTAGATGCAGATTTTGATGGGTGTGTTGACACTAGAAGATCTCTATCCGGGTACTGCATTTTCTTGGGGAAATCTCTCATTAATTGGAGAACCAAGAAACAAAATGTTGTTAGCAAGTCCTCTACAGAATCAGAATACAGAGCTATAGCTCAAGCCACTTGTGAAATCATGTGGATTCATTATATCATGAAAGATTTTGGTTTTGAACAAAAACAACCCACGAAGTTGTATTGTGACAATCAGTCAGCAATTAGCCTGACTAAGAATCCTGTTTATCATGAGAAAACTAAACATATTGAGATCGATCAACATTTCATTAGAGAAAAGGTACAAAGTAAGATCATTGAGGTGATTTATGTCCACACTTCACAACAACCGACAGATATGTTCACTAAGGCTTTGCCATCAGAGAAGATTAAGTTCTTCATGGGCAAGATGGGAGTAATAAACATTTACTCTCATCTTGAGGGGGAATCTCAAGAAATGAAAGAAAGAAGAACGAGAACAGAAGTTAACATAGGAGTTGAGCCGGACAACTCGGGAGTTAACATAGGAGTTGAGCAAGACAACACAGGAGTTAACATAGGAGTTGAGCCAGAGCAGGTTAACTCCTTGGTCAACACCGCCATATTGAGAGAGTCCAGATCTCATCAGGAAACTCCGGAAGAGTTTGAGAAGAAGAAAAGAGTTAGTTTAGGGCTGGAGACAGGCGTGTACATATAGTTTTATTAGGGTTATAGTAGTATAAATAGCTAGCTATGTTTTCCTTTGTAATTTAGGTGAATATACAATAGTTTTCTTACTTTCAATAAACTCAATTCACTTTATTTGTTCTGCTATGATTCTTAGCGTACTCTGAGATTTCTGCCAGAGGGAATTCATAAGCTAGTACAACTCATCGATGAACACCAAGCTCTAAGTGAATCAACGAGAGAAACATTGGCGCAGATAGAAGTCAAGCGAAGTGTTTTGCAGGCGAAACGCTCCAAGCTTGATGAGCTAATAAAAAGCATAGAAGCAGATCAAAACTTGAAAGACTGGCTTGAAGCGGACCTTGGTACGCTTAAAAAGAAAAGTAAGGACGTCGACTTTGCTTTCAAGGAGGTACTTGATTCTCTATGCTAGAAGTTCCTTACAATATTATTTTGTTCCAAGTTATTACTGGTCTAATAGTTTATTACTAGCTTTGTAATGCTACTTAATTAATTAATTGTGATAGACTTTGGCAACTGCTAAAACATGCATGCACACACAGAAAGAAATAGCTCCCCTGAAGTCATACAACATTGTTTTGTCTCTTTTGAAGTATTTCAGTGATTTCTTTTGACATTCCTGATGATGATCTGATTACTGCATATTGATGCATGATTGGTATGATATATAGAAGCAATGCATGATTGGTATGATATATAGAAGCAGTAGGGTCTCATATAGAATGGACAGGTAGCCTTGGCATATAGGACTTTTTAGAGAATACTAGGAAAAACAACTCAAACATGAGATTATGGTGTTGTAAGTTTTGAAATATGTGCATACAATTAATGCAATATTTGCTATAGTCTTTTCAGTCCATTTTGAACTAATTTTATATATTTTATGTCTATTAATTACATTATTATTATTTAATGAGTTAAAGTTAGTACGGGATAATAGTTTCAATTCTTAACTCAATATATACTGGTAGAGCATAACCATTAGAACTGAAAGCAAACAAAAGATAAGCATAAGCATAACCAATAGTACATCATTTCTTCTCCATATGATACTACTGAGTTCACACAGATCTTCAATATCAATAGTAAAAATGCATCTTATTTCTCAAACTATCTTAATAACTCTAATCCATAACATCAAAGTGATCATGCTCCTACTTGTTATCCTGACCAACAAAGCTTCCAGAAATACCATCTTCACCTGCCTGTTTTGTTATGATTAGGTAATGTGCCACAGATTTGAAACCCTTAGCCTGAAAATCGCAGGTTCAAATACTTAGCAACAAGTTAGAAATTCCATATAGTGATATATCATGGGCAAGTAAATCTACCTACCTTGTGGTGCACATCTCCGGTAGCTTTCCAGCCTTTCTTCTGTCTGCATACGGAACAGTTGCATATGTCGCGACAACAGGGGCATTGCCAAGTGGCGTTCCCCTTCACTTCTTCCAAGTTCTCTCCGTACCTGCAGAATTGTTGAATATATTATTTGGCTTTGTAAACAGCTGCTATTAATCTGTAATGTCCGAGAAATTATCTACCTTATGTACATGCAATCTCCACAGATGTTCCCATGAGCAGACTTGCAGTTGCTGCACTGAGTTCGCTGTCCAAGCATCTTTTGCCTGCACTGGTGGCATGTTATGCCATTGACACTGTCATGTAGCCTGCAGCCATTCTCGTCAAATCCATCGACACCAAGCTGCCAAGGTTCGTTAGAATCACCCAATAACTTTAAGTGATCCACCGTGTAAACTTCCGAATCATCTACCACGGGAAGTATTACTAGCTGCTGTTTCTTTTCTGGAGGCGGATTCCTCAATCTGCCAGGAAACGTTTCAAACTTTCAATTCCTAAACGTTACTACTAACTTCTAAATGTAAGCAAAATTATAGTGATATAGACCAATTTACCTTGCAGAACGTCTCAGAGGCGAGGTAGTGGCTGGTGGTGGGGCAGGGTGAACACGTTTGCGTTTTGATTTCGGGGTGTTGGAGGAAAACAGTTTGTTTGAGAGGTGAGGAAGACCAAGGCTCTTCATCCTTTCGGCATTCTCTCTGATTCGTTGTTCACGAAGCTTCTCATACGCTCGAGCATTTTGTCGGCTACCGTGCTCTCTTTTCTTTGCTATCGCAGAATCCGTCATCATCGGAAGTAGCTAGCTGTGTGATATAGGATTGGAAGCTGCTATAAGCTATTGTGTATATATAATGGTAGCTAGGGCAGATTTCCCGCCGTTTCTTTTGTACACACAAGATCAACATCTATGTATGGAAGAGATTATTATATCTATATATAGCAGCTGATTAGTACATGTAATAAAATATAGCCAAATTGGAGTGGTGATTAGTATATGGAAGAAATATAGGCTAAATTAGAGCTCTTGTTTTGGAGAAGAGAAGAACAATTTGCTGGAGTCAAATCAATCAGTCCCGTGTTATATAAAAAGTTGGAACTAGTCCGCTTTTTTCCAGAAATAAAACTTGCGTGTATAGAAAAACTTCTAGTTTTCTTTCTGCAATAGATGTCTAATAAAACAATTCAGGGATAATAGCTAGCTAGCTAGTTCAAGTAATCCGGTCTCCATGTAGAAACGCCATTTGCTGCTAAAAGGTGAAGTAGTGAAATATACTTCAGTTACACGAAGCTCGTTTTAGTCCAGAAGTTGGTTGGTGGCGACATTACGATACTCTGAACAAGGCAGAACGCTTAACTTCCCCATCTTTGTCTCATAGTAATCAGCGTGCTCCATCCTGCACCAGCACCCAGTTTCCATAAGTTATTGTTTTTCGAATCATAAATGATTTCTATGGGTGGTGAAACTCACCAGTATACCAAGCATTGATATGGTGCATATTTGTCATAGATTTCTGCAACAACTGCCATTACATTTTTCTTGTTGACATCAGTCCTTTCATGCACCTGATGAACAAAATGAATAAATCTTGTTCAATACTCAATATTCAATAACTATACTATTAGAATGATGAAAAAAAATTGGTATCTACCAGTTGGAGATGTTTTTTGGTTTCAGTATCAATGGGAATGTGCTGATAAAAGCCAAGGCACATCATCATATTTGCAACAGTGAAGGGACCAAACCCTTTGATGCTGCTGAGTTTGCGGAACAATGTGTCCGAACTTGTTTCAAGTTCAAAATCCTCGAGGCTGATTTTTCCATAACATGTATACTAAGTTCTAGCTGCTTACTCGAATGGACTTGTCGATCATCTGTCGTGAAGAAACTAGCTCCGAGGTATTGTTCGTAGCAAAGTCGATAACACGGTAATCGATCTTGATTATATTGCCATTGTCCGGTTGAGATATGGACACTGTAACAGTAAGATTGATAAATTGGTATCGAGAGTGGTCTTGTTAGTGATTTTTGAGTAGGCATCCATTTGTTCGGAGCCATCATGAAAAAGCCATGGTTACATACAGCTTTGTCCAGAAACTCTATATTACTACCACCACCACCAAAAACTAATAGTGTCCTGCCTGTACTCTTCTCCATTACATGTGCAGATATGAAACTTTGTGTATGTGTATTTCTTTGACAGAAATTATCTGTTAATGGAGTGTTTTCTTGTTAAAGTTTATATATAGCAATGAGATCTTGGCCTAAAAAGAAGCCATAATTTATAGAGTTAGTTTTATTGCCGTGATTAATGTAAGTTTTCCTTTCATTATAAGCTAAAAGATATATGCCCAAATCATGCATTAATTCTAAGCTAGTTTGACTTTGGCAGGCTCCATACTGATGAAATGGAAACTAACTCTATAATAAGCTCGTGTAGATTCTATATATATATAAGAGAATTGGAATTGTATTGATAAAGTGAATCAAAGATACAATTACAATCAGAATGTTACAAGATCTTGAATCTTGGAGAGTAAAAATAAGAAATGTAAAAGATGAAGAGTAAGCTAAGCTAGCTCTGTTTATATAGTAGTCTAACTACTATAACCGAAGAGTACTAGTCTTAATGCACACTGTACTACTACAATGCCTAGTTTCCTAATTCTCTGTTTTCTCTTTTGTAATGCGTCGTTCCTCAATTCTCCGTAATTCGTCCGACGTCGCTTGCTCACATCCCCCCGTAAGTTGAGCATGAATGTTGAGAAGGCCCAACTTAGTAGTAAACCGTGTAAATAAAGGGAGAGCCAACGGTTTAGTCATAATGTCTGCAAGTTGATCGACGTTGGAAATATGCAATAACTGAATGGTGTTGTTGAGGATACGTTCTCTGATGACATGACAGTCGATCTCAATATGCTTTGTACGTTCATGTTGAACCGGATTATGGGCCAGGTAATATGCGGACAGACTATCAGTGTATAGGGTCGCAGGTGTAGAATGGTCGATGCAGAAATCTTTCAAAAGATACTTAAGCCACTGTATTTCACAAGTTGTAATTGCAGCTGCTCGGTACTCCGCCTCAGCACTTGATTTGCTGACAGTTGCTTGCTTCTTTGATTTCCAAGAGATGAGAGATCCTCCCAAGAAAATGGCATATCCTGTTATGCTTCTTCTGGTGTCTTCACATGATCCATGATCACTGTCAGTGAATGCACGAAGCTTGAAATCACTGTCTGCAGGATAGTAAACTCCTTGTCCAGATGTCTTTTTCAAATATCTGAGGATGTGATGAGCCGCTTCTAGATGTTTGTGGGCCGGACAACTCATGAATTGGCTGAGTGTCTGCAATGAAAAAGCTAAGTCAGGTCGTGTGATTGTCAAATAAATCATCTTACCAATGAGTCTTCTATAGATTTGTGGATCTGGCAGCAAATCTTTGTCATCCTTGCTTAGTTTGATAGTGGAAGACATTGGCAAATCTTCAGGCTTAGCTGTTGTATATCCTGTTTCTTTGAGTAGATCAAGGATGTATTTGCGTTGGCAAATGCTTATCCCTTTTTCTGATCTTGCTACTTCAATTCCAAGTATATATCTCAACTCTCCTAAATCTTTGATAGTGAACTGTTGATGGAGAAAGTTCTTAACATGTGAAATTTCTTCTAAACTGTCACCTGCAAGAATTATGTCATCAACATAAACAAGGAGAGCTGTGAAATTGTTAGCTTTTTGTTTAGTAAAAAGGGAAGTATCGGCTTTTGATTGTGTATATCCCATTTGTATGAGAGTCTCTTGTAGTTTGAAGAACCACTGGTGGCTTGCTTGCTTGAGACCATACAAACTTTTCACAAGTTTGCACACTTTGTTAGTTCCACCTGTGTCATATCCTGGTGGAGGAGTCATATATACTTCTTCAGACAAATCTCCATGAAGGAAAGCAGTGTTAACATCCAATTGGTGTAAATACCAATTCTTGGCAGCTGCAATAGAAAGCAAACATCTCACAGTGGTTAACTTAATTACTGGAGAAAAAGTGTCAAAGTAGTCAAGGCCATTTTCTTGAGTGTAGCCTTTGGCCACTAATCTTGCTTTATATCTCTCAATACTTCCATCAGCCTTGAATTTCACCTTATATACCCATTTGCATCCAATACAATGCTTGTCTGGTGGTAATTCAACTAATTGCCAAGTTTTGGTCCTTTCAAGTGCTGCTAACTCAGAGTTCATGGCCTGCACCCATTCTTCATGCTGAACTGCTTGCTTATAGTTCTTAGGTTCAGGTATAACAGTAATTGCTGCAGTGAAACACTTGTGTTCATGTGAGAGATTGTTAGTGCTCAAATAATCACAGATTGGATACCTCACTACTGATCTATCAATATGTTTATGTATAGTAGTGCCTACACAATTGACTGATCTTTCATTTTGAAGAGAAGGAGGCAAATCATAATGATATATTGAAAGCTGAGTAGAGACATTCTTTACTCTTGTCGATTTTCTAGTAGGTGCAGCAATTGGAGCTTGCTGAGGTTGAGCTTGCTGAACTGGTGGATGTTGTATGGTCTGAGCTGATGAAATCAAGTCAGGTTGCCTAATTTCCACTTGTTCTTGCTGTATAGTATCTGCATTGTCTACTGGAGGTGCAACTACTGGAGTAGTGTGTTGTATGATGTCAATTTCCTCTTGTTCAGCATGATCCATGTGATTAATCACCATATCTTCTGTATTCTGGCTATCTAAAGAATCACTAGAAGAATGATGAAGCATGGTAAATTCATAAGGAAAACTTGTAGACATTGGATACATAGAATGATAAGTGTGTTGATTTGTATCAGTAGAAGTCTGCTGAAAAGGAAAAACATGTTCAATGAATTCAACATGTCTAGAGATGAAAGTCTTTCTACTGTCAAGATCTAACAATTTATATCCTTTATACCCTAAAGGATATCCAAGCAATATACACTTAATTGCTCTTGGATCAAATTTGGTCCTATGAGCAGTAAGTGTAGCAGCATAACAAAGAGAGCCAAAGATGCGCAAATGACTCAAGTCAGGCTTCTTGTTATATAGAACTTCACAAGGACTTTGATTCTGCAAAACAGGAGTAGTTAGTCTATTGATAATATGGCAGGCTGTAAGTACACAATCACTCCAATATTCAAGTGGGACTTGGGATTGAAAGAGAAGAGCTCTAGCAACTTGTAATAAGTGCTGGTGCTTTCTCTCAACCCTACCATTCTGTTGAGGAGTTTCAACACACGATTTTTGATGGATAATTCCAAGTGAGCTGTAAAAATCATTGAGAATAAATTCAGATCCATTATCACTTCGAATACATTTGATTTTACTGTTGAATTGAGTTAATATCATGTTATAGAAATGTAAGAGATGGATTTTGGTCTCAGACTTGTTTTTCATCAAATACAACCATGTGCATCTTGATTTATCCTCCACTATAGTTAAAAAATATTTGTGGCCACTGTAAGAGGTTGTATGGAAAGGCCCCCATACATCAACATGAATGAGATCAAATAAATTTTCAAAAACACTAGTACTTTCATTGAAACTTAACTTCTTCTGTTTACAAAAATGGCAAATGTCACAAGCACTGAAAGTAGTGTTACATGTTTGATCTATTACATTTGAAGAAACAAGTTTAGCTAGTGGAGCATGGCCTAATCGAATATGCCACAGTGTAGAAGAATCCATCTCTGAAAAGCTTTTCTTATTAACAACAGTAAAAGCAGATGCATCATTGTGATAATGGTCTGTTTGCAAATGATAGAGTCCATCTCTAAGCTCAGCAAAATCAATCTTTCCTTTGGTTTCCTTGTCCTGTATGTCACATTGAGTAGCATGAAATGAGCAAATTGTATTTTCATACTTTGCTAGATGAGGAACTGATACTAAATTAAAGCTGAAAGCAGGCACAAATAAAGCATTATGAAGAGTTAAAGTTGGAGAAACTTGTATATGGCCTGATTTGGTAGCAGTAATTGTACTTCCAGTAGGAAGTTGTATCTTAACCTGTACATCCTTCAAAGTGGATGTGAATAGAGAAATATCACAAACCATGTGGTCAGTAGCACCTGTATCTAAAATCCATTTAGACTTATTAATAGATACAGAAGATAAAGCATAACCTGTCTTGGAAGCTGAAGTAGAAGCATCATGAGTAGTAGATGGCATATGCTCAGAAATAGCCATAGCAACGGAATGAGTTCCATGATTAGAGCCACCAGAATTACTCATCTGAGCTTGAAATTTTGTAAATTGAAGAAACTGGTTGTAGAGTTCTGGAGACATGTCTTCAAATGAAGAATTGGAACCTGCAGCTACATGAGAATTCTCAGCCGCATAAGCTTGGCCTTGTGTTGCTGGTTGATTGATTTTCCTTTGGCCTTTTGGACCATCCCAACCAGGAGGGTATCCAATAACTTGGTAGCAATTCTTGTGTGTATGACCAGAAAAACCACAGTAAGAGCACTTAGGTCGGTTCTTTTCCTTGGCAACAGCTTTGAAATGACTGTTCTTAGCTAGACAAGCCATGGAATTGGTGTTATCTTGTTGCTTGGTGACTGACATCGCCATTCCTTCCTGGCCAGAACTAGTACCCAATGTCTGCAGATTTCTCTGACTTTCTTCTTGAATGACAACTGCATAGACTTGACTCAATGTTGGTACAGGAGATTGCATCATCAGTTGACTCCTTATAGTGCCATAGGAATCATTTAACCCAACCAAAAACTTAATAACCGAATCACGTTGCTGCAACAATTGCATTTCTGCTAAGCCACCACAGGTACATCTTGGTATAGGACGCAAACTAATATATTCATCCCAAATACTCTTAAACTTTCCATAGTAAGATGAAACAGACAAACTATCTTGTTTCATAGAGCCTAAAGATCTCTCAAGTGTCAATGCCCTTGGTCCATCACTCTTAGTGAATCTTGTATGCAACTCAACCCATAAATCTCGAGCAACAGTAAAAGAAATCACACTTTGTCGAATTTCATCAGAACAGGAATTCAATAACCAGATTAACACTAAGTTGTTGGCACGCACCCAAGCATTATACAGTACTGGATTAAGAATAACATTGGGAGGAGAGATAGTACCGTCCACAAAACCGCTCTTATTCTTGACGGACAACGCCATTAGAATGCTTTTACTCCAAGACGTGTAATTCGTTGCAGTAAGTGGCTGTAAAGTAATTGCAATGCCAGGCTGATCGGATGGATGGAGATAGTACGGTGAATGAGGATCATCAGTAACCGCTCTCGGTGGTACAACACGGCGGTTTTCCCTATCATCATCACCAGCTCGACGTCGATTTTCTTCGTCTGTACGGCGGCGCTCAGCCTCAGCCTGAATCAACTGCTCAGCGCGACGCAACTCTTCAATGTGATGTAATTCCGCAGCACGACATTCATCAGCACGGCGTTCTTCTTCAGTGCGGTTGTCATCACCATCTTCTGGACGACGGTTATCCTCATTGTTGGTCGACATCAGAGTGTACAGAATGTATCAATCGGAGTTGATTGACAGATTACAACCGGAGTAAGTTGTAGTTGCGGAAGCTTTGGATCGATCGATCACCTATGTCGATGATACCATATAAGAGAATTGGAATTGTATTGATAAAGTGAATCAAAGATACAATTACAATCAGAATGTTACAAGATCTTGAATCTTGGAGAGTAAAAATAAGAAATGTAAAAGATGAAGAGTAAGCTAAGCTAGCTCTGTTTATATAGTAGTCTAACTACTACAACCGAAGAGTACTAGTCTTAATGCACACTGTACTACTACAATGCCTAGTTTCCTAATTCTCTGTTTTCTCTTTTGTAATGCGTCGTTCCTCAATTCTCCGTAATTCGTCCGACGTCGCTTGCTCACAATATATGCGTATTTAGTAGCCGTTGGCACTAGGGCCGTTGGAGAGGACGGTGGCTTTCTTATGGCGGCACTTGTGAGTGAGAGTTAAGGTGCGGTTCAGAGAAATTAGGATCATCAAAGTTAATAAAATTGCTTTTCAGTGAGGAAATCAATCTATCTTGCTTCCTGCAGTTCCATATCGATTCCTTCTTATAAGGAAGGGTTCAATAAACATACCCACCCAATTCAAGTGTCTTTCAAAGTGTAAGCAGAAAAATGCCGAACATTTTACCTAGCTAGCTAGCTGGCTGCATGGTAAACAAAGAAAGATGCAGTAGGCCTTCATTTCAAAAGTTCAAACATAAGCAGCAAGCTGCTGTCTGCTAACACAAGTAAAGTACCATGTCAATCTCTACAATTCAAACACAATCAAACTAAATTCTTACCAGACAACAACATACTATGTCAAAAGCTACTAGCTATACATACATACAAACTATACCCGCCTCCTCAGTCTACTTGATCGTCTAACGGCCTTCCAGATCTGATCATCTCCCTGCGAAGTCGGTCAATTGGAAAGAAGATATATATGAGAACATATTCATTCAACATGTATTAACTAACCAGTGAGATGATGAATATACGAATAAATTTTGTATGGTGGTGGAGCTGACGACTTAAATGCTTCTTAATGGGAGGGAACCTTTCTATTGTGTTGAAGCTTCCGTATAAGAGAGGTCCAGTTGAATACTCTGCCGAAGAAGCCAATGACTCCGGTGCAATGCATAAATTAAAGGTCCACCAGTTCTTGTCTTTAGCACTTGCAGTAGAAGTTAGCTGGTGCTTCGATTCTCATCAAATGACTTAGCTTTGCCTACAGCATCTTTACCCAAGATAAATCCCTTTGCAAGCATGCCACTCACAACATCCTCAGCTTTCTGGAGAACAGATTCAGACCCACCTACGGTTTTCCTCTCTGATGGCTGTGCATTTGGAAGCAAAGTAAGGATACTATCAACATAACTTGGTTGAAATCGTGAGTTTAAGGATTTATTATTACCAAACATAACATGCTATATTTAAACATCGAGCAGTGGACATCTCAATGGCAAATGCAAGCAAAACCATGATGAAACATTTCATATATGTGAATGCAAGACGTGACTACCGGTTCCTTATCACAAAATCATTAAACTTTTGAGCGAAGCTTTTGCGCGTTAATTATAAGAGTAAATTGGGCAATTAAAGTTTAATGGGAATTAAACCATTAAGGCTCTGTTCGCTTCACCTTAATTTCAGTTTTAATAAGTTCAGTTCAGTTCAAAATAATTAAGTTCAGATCAAGTTTGCTTAGTTAAAATTTATATTTCAAATAAGTTCACTTCAGTTCAGATTTATTAAGTTTAGTTCAGTTTAGATCAGTTCAAAGTTTTTCAGGCGAAACAAACAGAGCCTAAACCAGACTAAGTATGGGGCTTTCTTGATTTTTAATCTTTCAATTTGATACTGAGAGTTGGAATTCTATCATAGTATCAGAGACTTCTGGCTCACGTCCACCTGGATTCGAATCTCCCCGGAGACAAACTCCGCTCCATATTAAATTTCCACTCGATTAGCCTCCCAAAAAGGTTAAAATCGGACACGAGTGCAGGGAAGTGTTAGAGAATTAATATAAATGAATTAATTTCATTCCTCTCCAATAGCTTAAACTTTTGGAATAGTTTTATCACAATTTGGATAAGGCCGTAAGGACGATTGCTTAAACCAGTCTAAGTTTAATTTCGCTTCCTTATCACTAGAGGACGATTGCTTAAACGTTACAAGGGCAGTAAATTCAGTAACAGTACAACAAATCAAAATAATGGAACAAGGTGGACTATTTGTAAAAAGACTAGACTAGTAGACTAGCAGTTGCAAAATGAACATGTTGAAATCTGTTTTGAATTTTATTAGTAGCGACTGATGATCAATATAACAATTAAGGGTGACCTGTTCTTAATAGCCTCAGCTCTCGGGTTCATCCTGTTCCAGGTCAGTTACTTAGGAGTAGTAGTTAGTACTTACCACACTTGGATGGCGGATGTGCTAGTCTGCTTTCCAGAAATAAAACTTGCTTGTACAGAAGCTTCTAGTTTTGTTTCTGCAATAGATGTCTAATTATCATGTGTTGTTGCTTGCTTTAGATACCTAAAACAATTTAGGGATAATAGCTAGCTAGCTAGTTCAAGTAATCCGGTCTCCATGAAGAAACGCCATTTGCTGCTAAAAGGTGAAATATACTTCAGTTACACGAAGCTCGTTTTAGTCCAGAAGCTGGTTGGTGGCGACATTACGGTACTCTGAAAGAGGCAGAACGCTTAACTTCCTGCACCAGCACCCATAGAAATCAACGTGCTCCATCCTGCACCAGCACCCAGTTTCCCGCTAAGGAAACTTTAGGTCAGGACTCAAGGACTTATTAACGAACCGTATACCGAACCAGCTTAACAAGGGAGTCGATCTTATGTCCTCCAGTTACGGAGTGAGTGAATCCAGTATGTCACAAACGTTCCCGTCTACGCATAATCAATTAAGCTAAGAAAATGGGACTGGAGACACATGGTGATGAACACTCCATGTAGACTTTAAGGTTACCACAACTATGAGCATAAGTTCGTTCATGTGATAACCAGTTACGATCTGTCACTTCATGATCATCGGTGACGATACTAACTTGAACTAACTCAACTAACCAAACTTAACGGCAATTGTCCCATATGATTCCCCGATCCATATGAAGTGGTTCCTATATGATCTCGCTCAATTAGTCAGCCTGGATAAGCCAACCCCTCATAGGTGATAGCCATCACCAAGGTATAGAATCCCAACAAAGCAACTTTAGATCCTCATGTCTCAATCCTAAAGACATGATCGTTGCTGACCAATTCTACAGACAACTGCCATGTAAAGTCTTATCCTACTGTATACAATCACACATGTATACCAGTCTTATGGTTACCAAGATGTATGTCCGGATTTACAGATAATTGTTTAAGTACTTGTAACACTGAAGAATATAAACAAGACAAGCAAGGAATTCGTATTAATTCAGATAACCGAAACAGTTTTATTACAACGCCCTAAGGTGAACTATTGCTCGACGGACACAACTCTACCAATAATGGGTTCCCTTTTGATCTGGAGATGCGTCCCCAATCTTAATAAATATGGATGGATACCATCGTAGTTCAGCTTTGGAAGCACGAAAGCGAACCAGACATATTTTAGTATCATCAAGGGGCAAAAAAGTAATTTCTTAATTTACATTCACCAAAAGTTAAATTTGTGTACTCGGATGTAATTAAACCTAACTATAAAGGTAGTAGATGCAAGATGTACTCTAACTGGAATCTTAATAAATGTAATAAACGCATCTAACAAGAAAACGATCATTTAAAGAATTAAAGAATGCCGGGTGTAATTATAATTTTAACAAAAATTGATGGGTAATTTGCAAAACTCTAGAAAATCCCAACTTGTACTGTTGTAAATTGTAATTCGGACCAAACAAAATAAAAATAAAGGAAAAATTAGTAGAGCAGACAAAAATGTCTCAAGAATTGGAAAGCAGAGCAGAGCAGAGAAACTAAAGGCAGAAGAAAGAAAGCAATAAGGGAATTATATTGATGGTGGATCTATTTGCATGGGTGATTTCGTTTTTCCTCCTCCTTGCAATTCTTTGTATTATCCTCTACCAGGTAATTCATTCTATAGCTCTATCTATATATGTAGGTAGCTCTAGTACCAGCAAGTCAAATTGGTGGGATTTACTTATGTATTATAGATGCAAAATATTGATCATAGTATGTGTTAATTCATTTGTTTCTGACGACTCTGTGTATGTATTTAGAAAGGGATATGTATGTTTTATTTAGGAGTTTGGATCATGTAGCCTAGATTATTTGAATTCTATTTACTTGTTTGGGGATAATGAGAATATTTATTTTGCTCTTGGTTCCAAAAAATACTAGTACTAGTAATTAGCTAAGAACGTTGATTCATACATTCGAGGAAATGTTCGTTTGTTTTACGAGTTATTCGTTTGTGAGACTTTGATCAGATGTCTTTGGATTGGAATTGGATAGCTTAGGAATTGTTCAAGTTGTTATAGTTTCTGGTGTGTATCTTTGTGGCAGTGGGATAGATTATAGATAGATGGTTAACGCAGCTAGCGTTTAGCCAAGGGGTTTGTTAAGCCTGGATTATTTTGGGACTTATCTTTATTTAATTTATTATATTGTAATAATAATTAATTGTCTAATTTATAGTATAATATTCTCTGAAAATGAATAATTTCTCCTAATCTAACTCTAATTTGGACACTGCAAGGACATCTAGCACCGTGTGTGTGTCGAAATTGTTGGTTGTGGCCTTGATGACCTAAATCAGTTTCGTTCGTGTACATGATGATGACGACAGAGAATTCCGGGAAGCTGGAATTCAAAATATGCATGCTCATAGAGCATTCTGATCAAGAGATAAAACACTCCATATACATGATTGATCCATTCGCCGATCCGGATTTGCATGCTTACAAGAAGAGGCCTGTAGATGATAAATTCGTATTCATAGAGGAGGATGATGAATTTCAACCTGTTTCCCCCGTTTTAACTTTTCCAAAGATATCAGGTACACCCTCCATCCTCCGTCGGTCTGCCATGTGCAGTATAGGTTCCAAGATTTACGTGTTTGGAGGATCTATCTATATTGACGGCCTTGAAATTTTTGCTACAAAATATGATTACCCAAATTCCCTTAAACGAAGTCTTCGGGTCCTCGATGCTGATCATCCTCACCTCGGCCTGCACTCACTTAAACCTATGCACTTCCCCAAGCATACGCCCTGCGTATTCGTAGCTGACGGTTACATATATGCCCTAGGTGCTGCATCTCCTCGTTCTTATAATGTGTCCGATACTGGCTGCTTTGAGCGTTATAACCCTAATTCGGACACTTGGCAAGTCTTACCTGATCCACCCATATTTTTTGCTGATGCGTGGGAGTGTCACACCGTGGTGGGCCGCAATGTTATCATAGGAGATCAGGGAGAAGAGATTTGCACCTTCAACTTGGATACCCTACAATGGGATGAGCCGCCAACAAAATCTTCCAACTTCCCTTATGGGTCTATCTATGTCGACGGTGCCCTCTACTTACTGAGAAGCCGCATGAGATCGCATCATGGAGACATTCCATATCATTGTCGTACTCTGATTGATTGTTTCCCTGAAGATCGTAATACCTTAGAGTTGGTTAAAATTAGAAATAAACCAGAATGGTTGTACGGCGAACCCACCCAGTGTGAAGTCATGGCGACAGAAGAGGAACTACAAGAGCTCACATTTTTCACTAATGATTGTTTTCTTTTCTGGAGAGAATTTTTTCACTTGGGTGGCCGCTTCTTCTGTTATTTTGTCACTTCCTTACTAACAGAACATGACATGGTTCGTGGCTACCCCTTCTATGAACCTTACCATCGTGGTATTTGGATCAAGGTGTTCGAGGAGGTCCCAACTACGAATTCCAAGACAGAGTTCCGTACTTTAGCCTCTTTCTGTTATAAAATTCACACCTCATTCTGCAACAAGCATGAATTTATTCGCTGCTGTATTGTTAGCCTTAATGTTCCACCCTGTTAATTAGACCTCTAGGTTATGCTTACAAATACACACTTTTCTTTTTTCTAAGTTGAGTTTTCTTTTCTATGAATTTATTTTGATTATGTTTAATGTTTTAACATTATTTCACCAATGGAACTTTGATTTTCTTGATTGTTCAATTTTCTGGAATATAATGGTTTTAACATTTTATTATATGCAGTACGTGAGCAGGTTGAAGGCTAACTTTCTGACCAAATCGATAACGATTGGTGTTATCTCTGTAGATCTTGTTAACATTATGTGGTTTTAAAGGTGTTCTTGGTTGAATCAAAGTTTATCAGCTCCTCAACTTCTTACCTGCTGTAAATAGTTAAAGCACGTAGCGTTTGGCCATAGTGGTGGGGTATATAAGTTTATGGGACCTTATCTCCTCTACATTACTCAACTCAGCAAACAAAGCATAGTTGACAACTTTTTATAAGGAATTAGCCTATTCTTAAGATATAGGTTATGCTTGAGGTAGAAAAGGTTCTTGTTTGACCACGCTATATTAGTAGGATAAGTCATGATTAAAGAATTACTATGTATTAACTGAGATGGGAAATCTTTATGATGCAGCTAATGTGCTTGGCTGACCTGGAGTACGATTACATCAATCCGTATGACTCAGCCTCTAGGATTAATAAGGCTGTTTTACCCGAGTTTGTCACACAGGGAGCTTTCTGCTTCCTCCATCTTATTTCAGGACACTGGATCATGCTCATGTTGTGTCTTCCATATTCATATTACAATATACAATCGTAAGTCCCATGTTGATTAGTTTGTTTGCAAGTTTTCGGATATAAAAGCTACTGTTGTTTGTTAGAAAACCTTCTTGGAACTGTAATCTTTTTTTTCTATAGGTCAATGTTAGAAGTCCACATTTTGATTCTTCTAGAAATCTACGGTGTGCATAACTGTCGCCATTGAAGTATGAACAATTCCACTAGAAAATTGTTATTTAGAACTCAGGGGATTGGAAATGTCACGTAAGTTATTAAAATTATAAGTGATGCCTGATAAGCATTATTTTTTATTTAATAGAATTTGTGTCCGAGTGTAAAAGTAAATTATTTGTTTGGTATAACTTCATCATCTGTGTGCTTATGTATCTCCACATATTCTTGATCAAATACTCCTTTTGTTATCCTATTTTGGGTACAACTCTATTACCGCATTTATGCGTGTACTGATTTTGCCTATGCATATAAAATCTTCCACCCCAACTTTCAGAGTGCAGAACGCTGATATTTTGACACCGAATCCTGACTTTGGAAATCCTTTTCTGCAGTTGATATGGTCTTACAACTAATTTTGTGAAGTCTGTTGCAAAACAAAAGGGATTTAACAACTGTGACATATTTACTTATAGATCTTAATTGTACTAATTAACCAGGGCTTTATTTGGAATCGAAGTGTTTTGCAATGTCAAATTTAATACTTGTCATTCTATGATGTTGGGTTTCCGGAGAAAGAAATTCAGTTGGTATATAAAAGACTGACTTTTCAGATACTATATATATCATATCATCGCAGCATTGCAGAAATACATTGTCGATGAAAAAGTTCTTTTTACGTTGTTGTGATGAGTGTTGATCTAATATAGATATACCCAACGGAGGCACCTGGTAGATGTAACAGAAATCTTCAATCAGCTTCCTTGGGAAAAGAAGCTACGACTGTACAAGCTTGGATATTTAATCATCCTTTTAGCCTTGACAATATTCTGGTAAGTAGATGTATAATAAGTTATCAGTATGATTTGTTTTCGTTGCAGTGGTTTTAAGTATTGCCTGCCTTTCAGGATGATTTGGAGCATTGTGGATGAATGAGCAATCTGGATTTGTTGTACTATCATCTGTGAGATTTGGTTGTTGTACGTTATTAATTCTTTGATTAGATATAGTAGTAGTAATTACTTGTCTTTTTTTTTTTTGTACAAGCACTTGACATTAGTTTCTTTCTTTTGATCCTTTCGCCTTGTATTACTACTTGATCATGTAGCTAGCGTCTTGTCTGGAGAAGATACAAATTAAACGTGTGCAGGCGTTTTCTATTCTGATAAAGCAAGGTAACTACCATGATTTCTGCAAAAAGAATAACTTGGAACTCTAGAGTAGGTTATAGGGCTTGAGATATTAAATCGAGTGATCAACATCTACCTAGCTAGCATTGATAAAAAAGAAATGTAAGTTACCTGGTTGTAGTAAAGATACATCTTGTTAGGTAAAGGTAGAAATAGTAGAAGAAATTAAGGTTTGTGTGTTAGAAGCTTTTAGCTTCAGACAGGGACGGAGGATTTACCTGTCGTTTTTTATCGTGCGTGTGTGTTCGACTCGTTATAGCAGCATTTTTACTTTTTTTATAATTATCTTATGTTATTTTTACATCTTGGCTGATGGAAGAATAACTTATAGTTATAGGTCAGTGTCAATCCTGTTTGCATTGCATATAGATGGTACTACTGTGTTGCAATGAATTTGTTTTGTGGCAAACAGAACAAGAATAGATAGATCTCTGTACGTAATTAAGTGCAGGTATAGTTTACTAGTCTGCAATATATGAAAATGACCTTCAATATTTGCATTTAGTTGGAAACATTCATACTCCATGAATGTATATATCATCATTAATGTTTCGTAAACGAGAGAATTATTAGTTAGCATATACATGATGTGAGTGTGATTTGTGAAATGATGGAAACGTGGACAATTGGAACTTATGGACGGTTGGTTTGACATGCCACCACCGGCCGGCCCCGCAAATATACACCCGCACCCAACTTACATACATTATTTTTCACATTTTTTTAGTGGAACTTTTTATTGTTTCTTCACCCAATGTTAACGAGTAGAACGTGGGTCTTATCGAGCGTCTGTTTGGCTCATAGAAGCCGGGTTGATGTCAAGCACAATTTGTTGAGTTTTAAAACTATGTTAATTACAGCTCTGATTTGGAGATTAGCAGCTCTAGATCAGAACTGTGATCGAGCTCCTGTCGTTGTTTTTTTTTTCCTGATTTTAAATATAATATTGTTGGGAGATTGTTTTGCAATAAAATTATTTGAGATCTTTTTACAATTTAGGAAAGTTATGTGCATTATATATATTGACTTATTTAACGGTAGTTTGGTAAATTGAAAATATTTAAGGCAAATGTGTAATTAAGTAAAGTTAAAGTTGTTTGGAGTCGGGGTAAAAATGTCACTTTCGGCTGTTAATTTACCTAAAGTTAAAGTCGTAGACCTAGATGTAACTAAAAGTCATCTACTAGTAACAAGGAATGCATATGTAACTCTTATTCTAACATGGATCTAATGTAATTTGAAACTCTAGTAGGGAGTCCATATGAAATTGACTCATTTAAATATAACTAGAAATGCATATAGAATTAAGGGGGTCATATACAATTAAATTAAAAATATATACATACCTATGCGTTCGCGCGTACGTACGTAATCGAGCTTTATTTCCAAAGTGATCGTTACTTGATTAAAATATATTCGAGTTTGTTCATGGTCGATCAAGCTCGTGTTGACCGCGAGTACGTAATCGAGCTTTTTTTCCAAAGTGATCGTTACTTGATTAAAATGTATTCGAGTTTGTTCATGATCGATCAAGCTCGTGTTGACCGAGTTGGAGCTCGAACCTAGCTAGCTTTCTTGCGAGTTGAGTTGCTCAAAAGAACGCTTAAATGCTTTTATAAACAAAAAGCAAAAACAACCTAAATAAAAATATAACACACACACACACACACACACACACACATATATATATATATGAAGTATTATTTTTCTTTTAAATGGCAAATATTACAACTACTTGTACAGTCAAGTCATGCTATACAAATTTTCTAAACCACCTTATTTATCTATATCTAAACCAACCTTATACCCCCACTACTGCCGGGGATCAAACCATGCACCTCTCCTTCACTATCTCACTCCTTACCGCTGCACCACCTTATGATTAAAAAAACAACATATATTCTCTCGTAGTGTTTGTAGTTTATCACATCGGCCGTGAGATATCCAGTGGATTTAAAAATAAAATAAAATTATACATTAAAAAAAATTATACATTTGACATTTTGTAGTGGATTCAATGTACGTACGTTTATATTCTGTATCAATGAAATAGCTGCTGCATGTGCTAGGACATGTACCACTAGAGGTGAATCCGATTTCAGGTGGCTCGATATAAACTTGCCCTGAAAAGTTTTTAAGTTCACTTTAAATTTATTAATAAGATTTCTTAAATTCAGTTAATAACATTTTTTAAGCGAATAATTAACTTGAGACTTTGAACAATCCGATTGGAATTGAGCCGTCCAAATGCGAATGAGATGCAGGTCCAATATAATAAATATCTAGCACACCAGCTAGCACTAGCTGAATCAATCCGTTTAAGGTATGATTTATTATTAGAACTTCAAGGGTGGGTGACGCACGAAAGAGAAGCAAAGGGATGATGAAAGCATGATGACGACGATTTGTATTTTGTAAGACGTGATATGAACACGTTATACGTACGTGTTAACAACTAACAACCCTAACAAGAAATTGAATCATCATGAGGTGGCATTGCATGCACCATCTCATGCATCAATTAATTAATGGTTTGCTACGTTTATTTAAGCACAATTATGGAACAAGTATTTCATTTCATTCATCACATCTCTATAAATTCGATCCTTAAACTTGAAAAATTTTAATACTACCAAGTACTCCCTACTAGCTACTAGAATAGTACAATGGGAGCTGCTGGTAAGGTGATTAGTGGAGCTCACTACTCAACTCTTCCAACAAGTTATGTCCGTCCTGAATCTGACAGGCCTAAACTTTCTCAAGTCATCATTGAATGTAACAACATTCCGGTTATCGACTTGTCTCAAGATTCCACTCTTGTCATCAAACAAGTTGCTGATGCTTGTCGTGATTTCGGCTTCTTTCAGGTATGTATAATCAATAATCTATTGTCGTAAATTATATAAACCATTGCTCCGTTAATTACATTAATTGTACGTATAATAGGTGATCAATCATGGAGTGAAAATAGAAGCAATGGAGAAAATGTTGAAGGTGGCTAATGAATTCTTCAACTTACCTGTGGAAGAGAAGATGAAACTCTACTCAGATGACCCTTCCAAGACTGCAAGGCTTTCATCAAGTTTCAATGTCAATAAAGAGACTGTTCACAATTGGAGGGACTTCTTGAGGCTCCATTGTTACCCTTTGGACAATTACATGTCTGAGTGGCCTTCTACACCATCTTCTTTCAGGTTAATATATACTCATCTGTTTTTTTGGATTCTACACGTATTTCATTTTTTGGTCCGTTTCTTTGAATTCTATTACGTTTCTATTTTTGGCAAATTTTTGTCTTACAACTTTATTGTGGGTCCTGCCACTAAACCAACACAATACTCATTATATAAACCTCCTAAACTCCGATCCAAAAACAAACGTATAGAATTAAAAAAAACGGATAAATAATAATTGCATGAACTAGTACTATATATTACTCCATCTGTCTGAACATAAATTACACAAACGGTCAACTCAGTCAATGACGTCTGACCTGTATATTACTCCATCTGTCTGAACATAAACTACATAAACGGTCAACTCTGTCAATGACGTTTGACCTGTATATTACTCCAAAAATTTATCCTGATGTATCCAAATTAATATGATTTTGTAGGGATATTGTGAGCAGTTATTGCAGGCAAGTTCGAGAACTCGGGTTGAGACTGGAAGAAGCAATATCAAGTAGCCTAGGATTAGAAAAAGAGAAGCTGAGAACCGTCCTAGGAGACGATGAACAAGGGCAGCATATGGCCATCAACTATTACCCAGCATGTCCACAGCCCCTGCTCACTTATGGATTACCAGCTCATACCGATCCAAACGCAATCACAATCCTTCTTCAAGATTTGGAAGTTGCAGGACTACAAATTCTAAAGGATGGCAAGTGGTTAGCAATAAAGCCACAAGCTGATGCTTTTGTGATCAACATTGGTGATCAGATTGAGGCGTTGAGTAATGGTAAGTACAAGAGTGTTTGGCATCGTGCAATCGTAAATGCAGATAAACCAAGGCTATCAGTAGCTTCGTTCCTCTGCCCTTGTGACACATCCAATATCAGTGCACCAAAGGAACTCATCATCAAGCATGGAAAAGTTTACAGAGATTTTACCTACCCTGAGTATTACAAAAAGTTTTGGAGCGGGAACTTGGACCGGGAACACTGCCTCCAACTATTCAAGTATACAGAGGAGTAATTAATATATTGTACGTAAAAACGTACGTCGTCCACAACAATTAATAATCAAGTACGAAGTACTAGTGTACTACTCTATTAATTAATCTGATTTCTTTAAGCACCGTTTGTTAGCATTATTAAAATTAGAATACTAGTTTCACCAACAATAATCCAATCCAGTGGTAATGCTCTGAGAGATTGGTAAGGTATTGATTAGTGTTACATGTGGCGTTTGACTTAATTTCCTATGTTTAGTAGGGTAAAAATCAAATGGATAGTAATGTGTTTTGGTGTGGTAATTAGTTGTTTCTTGTTTTGTTTGGTATGAAAATATAAAATAACAAGTAATGTGACATTATGTGTAAAGAAATATGAGGATTGGGTATAGTTTGATAAGCTTTTGTTACTTTAGAGCCATAATAGTCATTTCATTTTGAATCAAAATTATACCTCACCATACAACTGGAGAATAGCACACCGTCCTGGACAAAAATATTCCGACAACCACCACTTCAATGTTGATCTCGTGAAATTTCTACTAAGCAGCACTAACGTAACAATATATGTATGGAAGACCGTGAAATACCACTAAATTAAATGCTTTTATTGTATTTTTTGTCTTTCCCATAATATTTTTTCACGTTTCCTTTTATTATTATTTTCTTTTCTTTTCTTGTCCATTTCTTTTATATTATAAATCCCTTAACTATATTGTTATTTAAACGACTAAAAAGAGTCATTAATCAAACGGAGCATAAATAGTGTTCAATAGAGTAACTTATTACAAGTTGTAACATCTCAATACAAGAATCTACCTCAATAATAGAATTCCTAACCGCCTTCTAGATTGCAATTAAAATGTTCTAAAAAGGTAAAACCTTCCAAGAAAATCCTTCATTGAACATGTACTATATAACACAGTTATTACAAAACTGTGAAAAAATAAACATGGCTATTATTGGTACTGAATACTAAAAGATAGAATTATTAGTTAGCAGAATAGAATATACTAGCTAGCTATAATTAATGTGATTCCCCTGCAAAAAAAAATTTTATATGTGACCGGTCGCACCATAGTTATGGCTAGTTGACTTCTAAATGAGAGACAAGGGGGTATCCCGTCCCTGTCCCCCCCCCCCCCCATCAAAGAAATCAATAGCTGCACGTACCGCCCACAAATTTATTTTATTTAAATTGCTAAACTTTTTATTAATCACAATCATGGAGTTCATACAAGGTCATAAGTAATGGGACATCCGAGTCACGTCCGAGGTCCCCCTCTTTCGATACCTATCCGCCTCGAAAGTCTCGCAACACTTACCGTTTTAGCGATATCCGCCGTCTTAGGGACCCGGGCTCGAAAGATGCTTTCCCCCTCGAAGGGGACCAATAGTACTACCTAGTACTGACACGCCTGGCGCTGTCCCTGTCACCCAGCTCCCCATGCAGCCCCAACGGGCCCCGCGCCTTGTATCCTATATATATGTGCATTCATTACGTCCAAAAGGGGGGACAAATATTACACACTTGCACCCATGCTGCCCTTTTCTCCTCTCACGTTGAATCGGCACCGATCTGACTAAGGCAGATCGGACCTACTTCCCCTAACCCTTTACCTTCCATGCAGGCCAAAGACTCGGAGCCTCTCAAATTTAACTCTGCCCATCTACCTCCGTGGGACGAGAGATGATGTACTAGGACCCATCCGGTTTCTACCCGCATCATCTTGGCGCCGTCTGTGGGAATCCGAGACTAAAAGCCACTACAGCGTTAGGAAAAGGACTTAGTAGGGAAGCCAGCACCCCACTCTTGGGAAGAAACGATGACGAAGAGAAAAAAGACCCCAGCCAAGCCAGCAAAAGAAGTTGGAAATCATGAGAACCTTGTCCCAGGGCCTTCTCACACGGAAACTGGGCGAGAGTACGATGAAGAATCGTCAGAGTCCAGTCGTGAAGAAACCCTCCGCTCCGAGGAGCCCACCGCGCCGCCCCCTGTACCTACAGGTCCCCAGATGCTCATCACAGAGGACCAGCTGACCCAGTTCGTACGAACCGTCTGTGAGACGGTCGTAGATAGCCTAGTGCCGGCGGAAAAGACTCGTCTGGCATCGGTGGTAGTGAAGGAGAAATCTCGCCCCAGTGTTTCCACTAGAAGCAACCGCCTCAGCCGAAGCGATCGGTCTGCGCGGACAGAAGGAACCCACAGCCAAGTTCCCAGCCAAACTCGAGCCACTCGCAAGAGGAAAACGGATAGCCTGGCTGAAAGTTCGGTCGTCACCCCCCGGGAGAGACGCGCCCCGTCGAGAGACCAATCACCAGAACGACGGAGAGCTCGGAGAGCTATCCACGTATCCAGCGGCGATTCTGACTCCTCACGGGAACGGGGAGACGTAGATCGAAAGGCCATTAAGAGGAAAATGGAAAAGTACGAGGACCTTCTTCGAGCTCATGACCAAAGGGCTAAGGAGAGGAGCAAAAGATCTCGTTCGAGCCCCCGAAGAGGAAAACGAGAAGATAGAGAAGCTCGAAGAGAGCCAGCAAGGAAGGACAAGGCTAGACGAGAGACGGGATTCGCTCCCAATCCTCTGTCCCAAAAGTTGATGGAACACTCGATACCCCCGGATCAAAGAATCCCCAAGAACCTCCCCAAATACTCGGGGACCACTTGTCCACACGAACACCGAGTCAAGTTTGAAAACATGATGCAGACCTATGGACATGACGAAAAAGACATGGTAATCGTCTTCCCTGGTACCCTCGAGGGAGTGGCCACGGAGTGGTACTACAACATGGCACCCGGATCCATTCGATCCTACGCCGACCTAGTCCACGCATTCCTGGGCCACTTTACAGATTACAAGAAGTCTAGACAGGCTAGTAGCTGTCTGCAAGACATTATCCAAAAGGAGGATGAGCCTCTCAGGCGATGGTGGCAGCGCTTCAACGCGGTGGCCTTACAAGTCGACGACCACCCCATGCATTTTCGGAGACAAACGCTCTACACTAACACGCGAAATCGAGGGCTCGCGTCCGAAGTTTCGAGGGAAAAACCAGAGACACCGGAAGATCTGTCCAACATCGTAAACAAATATATCGAAGAGGAGAAGATGATCAAGGAAGCAAGATTAGCTTTTGACTTGCCGCGCGCGCCTCGGAAGGAGAAATCCCCCAAGAGGGAGCGAGCGGAACCAGCGAGGAACACCGGAAAGGAGAGAAGTTTCCCAGAACGTCGACCCCCGAGGAAAAATCCGGGAGCCATTAGGTACCCACAACGCCAAGTCTTTTCGATCATCGAAAGCTTGTCGGGTATCAGATGGCCTCGAAAACACAAAGAGACCAATACGACCCGCAGCTCGAAGGAATACTGTGACTTCCACAAACAAAAAGGGCATGATACGGACCGTTGCATAGAACTGATGTTGGAACTGGACCGAGGAGTCGAGGAAGGGTACTTAATAGAGTGCCGGAACTCGAACGGTTCTTTGACCGTCCGCTCCGCGGGAGAGGCAGCCAGGGAAGCCCCGATTGTCTCAAGACCCCCCTTACCACAGCAATCGGCGGTTTTCCAGGAATCCAGAAGAACGATGTCCGAGGATGACCTCGAAAATGACCCCGTCCACGGAGAAATTAACTACATCGCGGGCGGTCCCACCGGAGGTGACTCCAGAAGAGAAAGGGACAGGACGGCTCGAAGGATGCGTAACTCCTATGCAGAAGGAACCCCAGCGTTCAACGTAGGGTGCCTCGAAGCCAAGAATATTCCCCTCTGCTTCGACCAATCTGACGCCCCCGACCCTCGAGTCACGCGGAATCAAGGGCCCAATTTCCCGTTGGTTATTTCGATGGTAATTTCGGGATTCGGGGTCAGCAAAGTCCTGGTCGACACGGGAAGCTCCGTAAATGTTATCACCGTATCCACACTCAAGAAAATGGGGATCCAAGGGACTGGTTTCTCCGACATCTCGACCAACCTATCGGGATTCGGTGGAGCGGTAGTCAAGCCCATTGGAACTATTTGGCTACTAACTTCGCTCGGGTCAAAACCCGCGAAAGCAACTCACCACTGCCAATACGTCGTTGTGGAGGATGATATGGGATACAATGTCCTATTAGGACGGCCCGGGATCAACCAATTCCAAGCCGTTGTGTCGACCTATCATCTGAAGATGAAGTTCCCCACCAAAGATGGGGTGGGAGAAGTCAAAGGGGACCCGAAAGAAGCATGGGAGTGCTACTGCACCTCTACTAAGGCGCAAGGATCGAAAAGCGCGGGACAATCATCAGACAAGACACCCGAACAAGAAAACTTGGAAGGTCCCCCGAAAAAGCAGTGTTATCTGGTCGGGGACGATCCTCTCGAGTTTCCGACGACTCGAAAAGAAGGTGAGGACCGCATCGAGCCTTGCTCCGAAGTGAAGGACCTTCACTTGTGCGAAAGTCAACCAGAAAGGGTCACCAAAATAGCGGCCGACCTCCCCGAAGAGCTCGAGCTAGCACTATCGCTCTTCCTCCAAAGGAACTCCGACGTCTTCGCATGGGGAACCATCGACCTCGAAGGCATCGACCCCAAGATAATCGTGCATCGACTGAACGTCGACCCAAGGGCCAAACCAGTAAGCCAAAAGCAAAGGACTTTCAGCCGGGAAAAGAACTTGATAATCGACGAGGAAGTGGCCAAACTCCTCAAAGCAGGCCACATCCGACCCACTCAGTTTTCGGATTGGTTATGCAATGTCGTTCTGGTCGGCAAAGGCAACGGGAAGTGGAGGATGTGCAACGACTTCACCGACCTCAACAAGCGGTGCCCCCGGGACCCTTACCCCCTTCCTCGAATCGATCAATTGGTCGATTCCACAGCCGGGGCCGAGCGCCTCAGCTTCATGGATGCCTTCCAAGGGTACTACCAAGTGCCAATGGCGAAAGAAGACGTAGACAAAACAGCCTTCGTCACTCACTCCGGCGTCTACTCTTTTCGAGTAATGCCTTTCGGATTAAGAAACGCGGGAGCCACTTACCAAAGGCTGGTTAACATGATGTTCGAAAAAGAGATAGGCCACACCATGGAAGTATACGTGGATGACATGCTGGTCAAAAGCTTAAAAGCCCAAGACCACGTAGAAAATCTGAGCAAGTGTTTCGAGATACTAAGGAAGTACGGCATGAAGCTCAATCCAGCCAAGTGCGTCTTCGGGGTGAGAGGCGGCAAATTCCTGGGCTACATGGTTACTCAGCGAGGCATCGAAGCCAACCCAGATAAAATCAAGGCCGTAATTGATTTCCCAAGCCCTCGAAATGTCAACGAAGTCCAAAAGCTAGTCGGAAGGGTCATTGCTCTAAGTCGCTTTATAGCAAGATCAGGGGAAAAAAGCTTGCCGTTCTTCAAAATACTAAGAAATGCCAAGCATTTCGAGTGGGGAGAAGAGAGCGAAAAAGCCCTCAGAGAGCTCAAGGACCACTTGTCGAAACCACCTTTGCTTTCGAAACCCCACCCGGGCGAAGTGCTGTACTTACACGTAGCGGTCTCTCTCGAAGTCGTCAGCTCGGTGTTAGTCCGGGTGGAGCAAGGCCATCATTTTCCGATCTATTACCTAAGCAAGGTCCTGACAAAGGCGGAAATCAACTACCTCGAGATCGAAAAATTCGCCTACAGTATCGTCCTAGCCTCGCGGCGCCTCAAGCCGTATTTCCAAGCACACGAGATTGTGGTACTTACCACACAACCACTAAAGAGGATCTTGGGTAAGCCAGACTTATCGGGGAGATTGGTACGTTGGGCAGTCGAACTCATGGAGTACTCGCTCGAGTTCCAAACGCCAAATGCCAAAAAAGCACAAGTCCTTGCTGATTTCTTCCTCGGAGTCAAAGAGGAAACCAACCTCGTACTCACACTCGAGGAAGCCAAGAAGGGAGAGAACCTCGAAGCCCGCTGGGAGCTGTATGTCGATGGTTCTTCGACGCGAGGACAGGGTGGAGTGGGAATCCACATGTCGAACCCCGACGGTGTCGAATTGGATTTCGCGATCCGATTAGCCTTCCCCGCCACAAACAATGAAGCCGAATACGAAGCGGTCCTCATCGGACTAAAGCTTTCGCTCGAAGGAGGAGCCAGACATGTCCTCGTACATACGGACTCACAGTTAGTAGCCCAGCAACACGCAGGCGCTTTCGAGGCAAAGGAAGAGCCGATGAAGCTTTATCTCGCCGAGCTTCAAGCCATGGCAACCAAGTTCCAAAGTCTGGAAATCACACAGATACCTCGAAACCTCAACAAGATAGCTGACGGGCTAGCAAGATTCGGGAGCTCCTCGCAGAATGTAAGCACCCGGCAGGTATGTTTTCAAAGGGTAAAACCCTAAACACGATTCGTGAAGAGCGAATCCTCCAAACATTTACTGATTTCCCCCTCCCCCTAAAAACACGATTCGTGAAGAACGAATCCCCCAAATACTCATCAACGCTCAAAATTCGTTGTATTCACAACAGGTCACCCTCATGACGGTCGAAAAACCAACCATAGGGGACAACCTCAAAAGAAAACGAGCACTAGAGGTCAACACTCTCCACGCCAACTACACTTGGCTAGAAGACATCAAGAAATTCAAGCAGGGGCGAATTCCACTAGATCGAAATGAAGCCCGAAGAATCGGCAGGAGAGCACAAGGATTCCTTTGGGACGGCTTGAATCTTTACAAAAGGTCCGTCGACGGCCCACATTTAAAATGCGTCGACAAGGAAGAAGCCCGAGTAATCCTAGAAGAAGTACACGCGGGGAGTTACGGCAATCACTCGGGAGGTAGAGCTCTAGCCCAAAAAATCCGCCGGCAAGGATTCTACTGGCCAACTCTCATTCCAGATTCGAAAGCACGTTCGAAGAAGTGCGACGAATGCCAACGCTTCGCTCGAAACTGCTCCGCCCCCGGCGAACCAATGATCGCAACACCCGTGTCGTGCCCCTTCGATAGGTGGGGCATAGACATTGTAGGAAAGCTCCCGACGTCAACAAACCAGAAAAAGTTCCTAATTGTGGCCGTGGAGTACTTCTCCAAGTGGGTCGAAGCCGAAGCTGTCGGAAAAGTCACCGAGGGAGTGGTCAAAAGCTTTATCTGGCGCAACATCATCTGCCGTTTCGGCCTCCCCAGAAACATTGTGTCCGACAACGGCGCCCAATTCACGGGGAAGAAGATAAAGGCTTGGTGCATTGAGCTGGGCATCAAACAGAACTTCACTTCCGTAGGCCACCCCCAAGCGAATGGACAAACCGAGGTCACCAACCGGACAATTGTTGAGAACCTCGAAAAGCGATTGGGTTCGTCGAAAGTCGATTGGGCAGACGAGTTACATGGAGTCCTATGGGCTTATCGAACCACGCAGAGGACCGCAACACAAGAAACCCCATTTTGTATGGTGTATGGATCTGAGGCAGTGATCCCGTGTGAGATAGCCGTCGAAAGCCTTCGAATCGAAGCTTACGATCCAGAAGAAAACCAGAAGGTCCGAGCTTTCGAACTCGATATGCTCGATGCTAAAAGAGAGAAAGCCAGAGGAAGGATACTAAGATACCAAGCTCTGATGACCAAGGCATACAACAAAAACCTCGTAGGAAGAGACCTCAACGTCGGAGATCTAGTGTTGAGAAAAGCTAGCATCCTCGAAAATGTGGGAAAATTCGAGGAGCCACGGAAAGGCCCGTACCGAGTCACCGAAGCTCTCTCAAACGGAAGCTACCGGCTCGAAGACCTACAGAGCAACCCTATCGCAAGGCCGTGGAACATCAAGAACTTAAGGAAATACTACACATGAACAAGCCCAACAAACCCCACTTGTGATCGCATTTTGAAGCCTCTTAACAAACCACCCCATCGAGGGTCGTCACTGGCAGAGGACTAACCCACCCCCACGAAGGGTGAACTTTTGTTATATTCGAACCTCTTAGCAAACCGCCCCCTCGAGGGTCGTCACTGGTAGAGGGCCCAGGTATTCTAACAGATTCCAACGAAAACCGTCCGATAAACCACCCCCACCAAAGGGTCGTCACTGTCGACGGAGATTATTCTCGAAGAAATTTCAAGTGAACATGTTCTTACACACTAAATACGATAACACACTCGTAGCCCCACCAAAAAAGAAGCAAGTCTAACGAAAGACGCCATTTCGACGGAAATGATGCCTTCTCACAGACCCCTTCTAGCTCGTAACTTAGCGAAAGTTACGGATCAAGAGTAACGCTTCGACAATTACTAACCGACGGGTACTGGTACTTTGTCCAACGATTATTCGCACCCTTCGAACCAAAATTCCGCCAAAATACGGAAGGGTTTCCAAGATCGATGCGATGATATTTCGACGGGAATACCATGCATCGATCAACAAAACTCACCTCGAAGTATAGGAACTTCGAGAAGAATGTTGCAGTCAAAGATGATCGACGGATCTTACTTTCGACATGACAACCATTCGAATTGCAGAACCTTAAAGCAAACAAAGGGAAAACTATCATTCGAAGCAAACCTTCAGATGACGACAGTAAAAAGTTCATCAAGTCTCAGGATCAAAGGAAGAAAGCATTCAACATTCAATGGTCGAAGAAAGAACATATGTTAGCATTCAACTTCAAAGGTCGAGGAAAGAGATGACATGTTCGAACTCCAAAAGGAGCAAAAGACGGAGGATTCTAATCGGTCAACTAAACACTTAAAGTGACCTTCGACGGAATCCTCGCAGTCGAAATCTACCAAATACTTGTCCAAAAATATACATAATTCACTCGGCATACCGAGGCATGAATTTAAAATAAAATTCAGAATTTGTTCAGAGAAGACTACAAGGCTACCCGGCATACCGGGCCTTCAAAACAAAGCAACACTGGACCATAAGGGATCACCGAGGCTGCGCGGGGTCTCCACTGTTCGCCGTGTCATCCACGTTCTCCCTCGTGGCGAAAAACTCGTCCACCGAGCGAATCACTGAGGATAGATTTCGGTGGGAGTAGCTGTTAACGTCAATACCGGCAGAAACGAGACAATCGTTCCCTACCTCGCATAAAGAACCCACGAAGGAAGGCATCGGAGGCGCTGAGGTCTCGGCTTCTTCGGGATGCGCCACGGCAAAAAATTCCTCGCTCATTAAGGCGGCAAAGTAAGCATCGGCGTCCCCCTCGTCTTCGGCGGGGGGGTCCTCGAAATTCTTGTCCTTGGTAAGGTCCAGGTCGACCCTTTCATCGAAATCCGCAGCCAGCTTACCCCGCTTCCGCAGTTGACCCACTACCTTGTCCCGAGTCTCCACCATCTTGCCAGCATCCTTCTTCGAGAGCAAATATTGATAGGCCTGAGACTTGAGGAAATCCTCCACAGCGTTAACCCTCGAAAACTTTCCCGAGCGAACCACCTCTTCTCGGGTCCTCCGCAAGGCAGCCTCGAACCCATTATGTTCCTTGGTCAGTTGCGCGACCTTAGCCTCCAGAGCAAGATTCTTCTCCTCAGCAGACACCAACTCCAACTGGGCCTTCCCGGTCTGATCCTGCAACTCCCCCACTTGCCTCGAGAGCTTAACGACCTCCTCCGATTTCCTTCTCAGTGCGGCGTCAGATCTGGCACGAGCCCTCTTTTCCTCCTCAATTTTGGCCTCGAAGTCCCCAGCCAAGTTTTTCTTTCGATCCAACCGAGTCGAAATGTTTTTCGAAACGGTTATGAGCTGCAATGAGAAAAGAAGAGATCAGTACACGAGTACGAAAATAAAGAAGGGAAAAACTCAACAATTTTTACCTGCAACTGCAAAAGGGCCTCCTTGGCTCGGATCTCTGGATCAGATAGTCGGTCCAGTTCAGCTTGATCGACCCTCGAAGCCATCATCTCCCGCCAACCGAGGGCAGTATTAGCATCCCCGTTGAGAAAGGAAACTTCCCGACCTCCCTCACGAGCCTGTCCGAGCTCTGCGGCGGAAGGCACCTTCAGGTGAGCAGACCTGGGCGGAGATTCGGGGATCTCGACAACCACAGTTCGCTGCCTCTTCCCCCTATTATCAGAGGTGGACGGTTGCGCAGACGGAGCTCTCTTCGACATATCACCCCCGGGCGCCGTTGTGACTGGGCCCCCGGATTCTTCGACTCTCTCGACGGAAGACGCGGCCCCGCCCCCAGTGGTCGGAGCAGCGGAGCCTGCGCCTCCGGTCGGAGGCACAATGTCAGGGGCGAACCCCGTTGGAATCAGCTCGGCCACGTTAACTGGTTGGGCCTCGGTGTACTTGCTAGTCTGGTTTTTCTTAAGTTCCAACTGAAGGGCTCGGCGTTCAAGGAAGCGCTGAGACATCCTGATCCAATAGCCTACGAAAGAACACACAAGTTAGTTGGTACGGCTCGAAATAACAGGCTCGAAAGAAAAGTTAAACCCAGCAAACAAAAAAGGAAAAGAAGTTATTTACGTACCCAAGTCTCGGATCCCCCTCATCTCTGGCTCGGAGCCCGAAGAAACTCCCGCAAGGAATAAGATCGGCTCAACCAAGAGACAATAAGGGTTGATCCGATCCTCGGGAGCCACTAGTTTATACTGATTGGGCCATTTCGCCCTATCGGCCTCCTTAATCTTGGGGACGTTTCGACCCCGGCGCCACAATCGGGGGGTCGGAACCACCCCAGGTGTCCCATCTTCGTTTGCGGGAAGCCGCACATATACGTATCGGCGTTTGTAACCCGCCCCATGAGATGATTGGAAGCGGCCAAGTATCTCGAATCCTTTGATGGGAGAGAAGTAGTAGAAACCACCGCCATCGGAAGACTCTACAATTTTGAAAAAGTGAAGAAAGTTTGATGCCGTAAACTTGCGGCCGATAGACTGGACCCACACTCCGAAACCGATAAGACAGCCCATGGCGTTCGGTAGGAGCTGGGTGGGGCACAGGCCAAGAAGACTGAGGACCTTGGCGACGTCTGGTGAGACCGGCAGCCGAAACCCATACTCAAAGTGGAGGAAGTTAAGACACAAACAATCCTCCGGAGGGTTGTACATCCTGTCATCGGAACCGGGGATGATGATCTCGTAATCATCAGGAATACCATACCGATCGAACAAGGCCTCGGCCTCTCTTGCTCGAACGGTACTACTCTCGTTCGTGAGCCTCTGGTCGGCGTTCATCTCGGTCATAACAAGGGGGAGCTGAGACCCCGCCAAAGAAGCAGAAGCACCCGACGCTTTCGAGTTAGTAGTCCCCCGAACGTTCGAAGGACCGCCTAAATCGGCTGATTCTGTATGCTCGCTGCTGCTAGGAGTTCGGATACGAGCGCGAACCATTTTAGCTTGAAAAAGGGAAGAGATCGACCTACGGCCTCGAAAAACCTGGTTCGAATTGAAAAAGGGGTTCGAATCAGCGGGGCCAAGGGGTTCAGTATCTCTCCCTATAGAGGGCCTATCTACGCTATACGAGTTTGATCTAGTGGGTCTCAAGGGACCACCGGCACCGGGTTGGTCATCGATTCGTTTCGACATCTCCCAAAGTTCTACATGGAGGAAACAATCAGAAGAAACCCCAACCCGGAACCAACGCTAAGTGCAAATTTGAAAGTGGCAACTTAAAAAGAAAAAAATGCAAGAAAAACAAGACACAAGACACAGAGAAACGTACGCCACGAAAGAAGGAGCCCATACTTGCCGGGACAAAGCCGGTGACCGGAAAAAGCCACAACAAGAAAAACATGCAAAGAAAGTAAGAAAAAGAAAAAGGAAGAAAGCATACCTGAAAGCGGAGAAAGCAAATGAATAACGCGCCGGGGAAAAACCGGTAGTAGGGACCGTAAACAGAGATCGGGCGGCGGAAACACGGCGGAGTAAGAAGAAGCAGAAGAAACAGAAATGAGAGAATGAAGTACGTGAAAGGGCAAAAACTGTTTTTACCAGCCCGTATTAACTGCCCTCATCATTAAGCACGAAAACCGACACGCTTGGACCCCACACGAATGAACAGGGACGCGACACGTGGAAGGGAAGCGAACCGTCGCCCCACTAAAAGCACGTGAAATACCCGTTCTACCCCCACGTTCAAATTTCGGGAATCGGCGCGATCCCGCCAAAACCGCGGTCGAAAATCCACTGTAACTTTCGACAGACGAACCAACCCCGTCTCTCGAAACTTGGGGGACTTATGATGGGGAGGTAATGGGACATCCGAGTCACGTCCGAGGTCCCCCCCTTTCGATACCTATCCGCCTCGAAAGTCTCGCAACACTTACCGTTTTAGCGATATCCGCCGTCTTAGGGACCCGGGCTCGAAAGATGCTTTCCCCCTCGAAGGGGACCAATAGTACTACCTAGTACTGACACGCCTGGCGCTGTCCCTGTCACCCAGCTCCCCATGCAGCCCCAACGGGCCCCGCGCCTTGTATCCTATATATATGTGCATTCATTACGTCCAAAAGGGGGAACAAATATTACACACTTGCACCCATGCTGCCCTTTTCTCCTCTCACGTTGAATCGGCACCGATCTGACTAAGGCAGATCGGACCTACTTCCCCTAACCCTTTACCTTCCATGCAGGCCAAAGACTCGGAGCCTCTCAAATTTAACTCTGCCCATCTACCTCCGTGGGACGAGAGATGATGTACTAGGACCCATCCGGTTTCTACCCGCATCAATAAGGTTTCGTCAGATGAGTTGATTCCTCGTTAGCCATTGACGCGATAATCTTCCATGCCAAAAAGTTTGTCACACTCGCTCTCTTCTTTCCGGTAGGAGCCAAGCCACTCTAACAAACAACTCTAGGCACTCAACCAAAGAAGGAGCAATTGGGTAACTTATTTGAAACCACTCAAACAAGAGGTCCCAAACTTTCCAAGCAAATAGAATATGTCAAGTAGTCTACTCCTCCCTCCCACACTGTTTGCAAGAAAAATTCATGTCATTCAAAAAACTCCCCTCTTCCTTTCCTTAAGTTAACTTTTGTGGGCAAGCGGTCTTGAAATGCTTTCAACATAAAAGCATTGACTTCGGATGGACCATCCTTTGACCACATTGCCCACGCATTTAAATTACATGTAATCCATTGTTAACTAATAGAAAAACTCAATTTTATAAGTGAATAATAACTGATTTAGATACGGGGAATAAAGATTATTTTGAGACATATTTTTTTATTTGATAAAATTTTAAATTAGCTGCAAATCTAAGGTCCAATTTACAGAGGGTGATGCCCTCTTTAATTTGCTTGTCCCGAGTGTGATAGCACATAAACATTACTATACATTTGACACTCATTTTAACGAGGGCATATTAGAAATAATAATTCTCTTGACTAAAATTGAATTCAAAACTCTTTAGCTAGTACTACAACAGTACAATCTACAATTATGATGGAATATATTACAGTAAATTTTACTGCATAAGTGATTCATATGAATTCACCAATGATTGACATGATATATTTTAACCAATTAATGATTGAAAGTGTGGCTATCTTCGGTTGAAATTCATTTTATACCTCGTTTTTAACAATTTTTTATGTTTTTCGCCTACGATATATTAATTTTAAAATATATAAATAATAATTGCAAAAATAATTAATAAAATTAAATTATGAAATTTTAATAGTTATACTATTATGATATTATTTTATTGGTTTTTTTTCCTATTAAGATTTTTAATTTATTGAATGTTAAACCGTGTTAGAGTTCGTTCTGTCTGACACACGTCCTACACCGAGAGAAAGAAGAGACGCTCGCTTAATTAGACTGGTGAAGGATGACGTACTAATTGCACACGTTATTCAAATTACGTAACTCCAGTGTAAATTTGGCAGTTTGCACACGTCATTCAAATTACGTAAGGTCCAATGTTTATATATGGTCGTCATACTTTGAAGAGGGCAATGTTTAATCTAAACTAATTGCACACGTCATTCAAATTAAGCAAACTGCCAAACTTTGAAATTTGATAGAGGAATTCGTAAACTAATCATTAATATTGTTGTCTACGGAGTACTTATCATGGCCAAGTTGACATAATAAAATTTACATTCATTTTTGTTAAAAAATTAAAATAATTTTTTTATGTTATTTAAATAAAATAAATAAAAAATAATAATTGATCATTTAATATTATTTAAATGTACAAAGAGTAAACAATGGATATAAAAATAATGGATTGGTGGTAATATTATAAATGTAAGTATACTCGTACAATACAAGAGCTTGATTTTTCTATGCTACTTTTTGGATAGTGTAGAAAATCATCAGAAATTACATAAAAAAACGACTCTAGAGCACCTAATTGCTAAAACAATCAACTTAAAAATCTCTTACAAAAAAGTCATTCTATTTTTTGGTGCCCTAAAATCTAATCAATTTGGATCTCAATTGCTTGTTGGACTCAATTTTCTCGCTAAAATGGATTCTGATGGTGTTTTTGACATCCATTAGTGTTAATTAATTACTAGCTAATTATATTTAACTATTTTTTTTGCTAACTAATTAATATTTATGCTAAAGTCTATGGGGAGGCCGGCCTTTCCTAATACGAAGGAAAGGCCTGGTTTTGTGCAAAACTCGGTGGTTTTGTGACTGGTTTTGTCAAAAACTCGCTGTTGGTTAAACCGCTCGATTTTTTATAAAACCCGGTTCACTGTAGCTTATATAAAAAACGATTCACGCAGAAAACACATAATCAACGTGTTTACTGTGTGAACTCCCTTTTTTCTCTCTGCAAATTCTCATCTTCTTCTCCTGCTTCTAAATCTCAAACTTTTCCGATTGATCGAAGAAACACGCCGATTGTTCTCATATTTTCTTCGTTTATGCTACCTTTGTGTTTGATTTAGTGTTCTCAATGTATTTTGTGAGATCTAGGGTTCCGAATTTGGTTTTTTCTCAGATCTGATTTCACAGATCTAGCTAGGGATTTGAATCATGACGAAGAGGAAGGGTTCTTCTGGTGTTTCAGACGTTGTTAATCCGTTGAAGAAGTTTTCACGACGGAGAGTTGATTCTTCCACTACTGGTATGTTAGTTTAGTTGTTGATTTTGATATTGTGAATCTGTTTTTGTTGTGTTTTTAAGTGTTTGTGATTGTATTCTTTCTATTATATGCTCTGTTTGTGTGATGTTATGGTGTTTGCTTATTATTATACTTAGTTTCTGTTGTTGAATTATTTTTTTCAGTACTAAGTGTTTCTGGTATGCTTATAATGGATATGGTGTGTTTCTGGTATGCTTATAATGGATATGGTGTGTTTCCTCTGTAATTTTTTGCAATGTGTTTTTGGTTTCTGAGCTTGTTTGTGTTTCTGATAATTTAGTATTCACGCTGCTTTTTTTTTTTTTTTGTAATATTTTAAATGTTGCTTTAAATCGTGTTATGCTTTTTAAGGGATTCTTTTATGTTTTTAAGGCATATTGTTAACAGTTAAGGGTTATGTGATGTTTATGCTTTCGTAATTGTGGTGTTGTTAGTTTCATAAGTCGTTTTATGATTTTAAGTGTGTCTGTTATGATTTTAAGGGTGTGTAATGTTATGGTACCTTAGTTTTGTAACTGAAGGAGTGAAGGTGTATTGTTATGGTTAAAGGGATCTTGTTATACTTTTAAGGGGTTATGGAAGCGGGGATTTTATATTTTTAGATGTTGATGATATTATACTTTTAAGGTCTTATGTTATAGTTTTAAGTGAGTGTAATGTTATGCTATTTTAGTTTTGTTGCTGAAAGGGTTTCGGTGTACTCTTATGGTTTTAAGGGATCATGCTATATTTTTAAGGGGTTATATTTTTGTTTTAATGTATAATATTGTGCTTTTAAAAGTTCTGCTACTTTAGTTTTGTTGCTGAAAGGGTTTCGGTGTACTCTTATGGTTTTAAGGGATCATGCTATATTTTTAAGGGGTTATATTTTTATTTTAATGTATAATATTGTGCTTTTAAAAGTTCTGTTGATATTTTACGTTTTATTTTTTTGCAGTTGTTGATGCTTCTAAATTAACGATGTAGGGAGAGAAGATCAAAGAAGAGGCAAGGCCAAGTTTGTTGGTACAACTGCTGGTGTTTTGGATTATGATAGAGTTGAGGACAATTGAATGAAAGATTGATAGTTGGCGAGATTGATAATTGGCGAGTTACATCAAAAGTCAACAATATTCTCAAGAAGTAGGATTTGTAATGTCCTGGGCAAAGTGTTTATGTTGGATATTATTGAAGTAGTTTTTGATCAACAATTAGTTTTTGCCCTTTTGAACAATTAGTTCGTGTATATATTTAAGCAATGGTTTAATATAATACTATTGTATGTTCTGGTTATTGTTTTAAATAATGATTCTATGGTTTTAAGGGTATACATTATAGTTTTAACACGTCTTGTTATGGTTTTAGTATACGAGATGCTCCGACTGTTGGGTATAATGTCCTGGACAAACTATTTTATCTGGATGTTATTTGAAATAGTTTCTAATTTGAGCAGTTACTTTTGGCCTTTTTGAACAATTAGTTTGTGTATGTTTTAAAGCAATGGTTTAATATGAAACTCTTATATGTTCTGGTTATAGTTTTTTTATATATATGATGTTATGACTTTAAGATAGAAGATTTTACGATTGTTGGACAAGTGTGTGTGTTGGATGTTATTTTTGGATCGAGTAGTGTGTCAATGTGTGATGTTAACAGTTAGTCTTTGCTCTTGTATAATTAGTTTGTGTATGGTCTTAAGTGGTTTAAACATGCAAGCATGGTATGGTGAAGTTTAGTTTTCTGTCTAAATTCTTAATTGATTTCTTAGAAGTACAATAGTGGATACTTAAAACCACAACTGTACGTACTTAAAACTACAATAAGGATACTAATAACTACACCAACTGGTTATAAGAGATATATGTTACGGTTTTAAGGGTTTGTCATAAGAGTTACTGATGATATATTTTGTCATATTATACTTCTAAAATCTTTTGTTATACTTTATTTAAGGTGCAACGTAAAATCAAGACATCATGCAATAAACTAGTGTAACATTAAATAGTTTATTCATGTAAGGATTAAAACATTTAGTCAATTGATGTTTCCACATCTAGTATTATCAAATCAACAAAATTACAACAACCGTTCTCCATTAAAATCTTAATTTGAGTTTTTAGAACAACAACATAATGGGTACTTAAAACCACAACTTGGATACATAAAACCCCAACAAGGGTACTTATAACACACCAATTGCTGTATGAGATATATGAGAACATGCCAACAAGTGTAAAATTGAATACTTCATTATATTCATGTCAGGACTGAAACATTCAGTCAATTGGAGTTTTTAAAACTAGTATTCTCAAAGTAACAAAATTACAACAAGCGTTCATGTGGTGTTTCTTATGCAAAATGAATCTGGATCTTTGAAATTGGCTTCTCGTGAGTAAACTTGTTCGTGATCTTTGAAGCAACGAAATTGGTGTTTCTGATACTTGAAGTCATCCTTTGTCATTCCATCTCTCCAGAAAATAGCAGTCGGCCTAGCATCTTCACCTACAGGTAGCGGTGATAAAATTATGAATCTCCGTCCTTTTGTTTATGAAAAAAAAAAAAGCATTTCTTTAAATTTTTTGTTCATCTACATGCTTAAATTTAACACAATGTGATTCAATGAAACAATGCAGAAATATACTACACAAACTTAGAACCATGCATAACAACAAGGATTAAAAGTATCCAGGAGCTTACGAAATTGTTGTTAAGGTTCGATTTCTTCAATTATTTCCGCATCTCAAATTGAATTTCACAAGTATCTGAAGCTGAACGCTTGATCGATCAACAAATCGGAACGTAAATCAATCGAAATTCAGGAAAACAAAGAAGAATCGTCAAAATACGCGAAAACACACAGTAAAACTCTGTAAATACGCGCAAAAAAATAAAGAGAGAATCGATGTTGAATTAACATCACGTCAATAGAAACCATAACATGTTACATTAACAACCATAACATGGCATTATCAAAAGAAAAAAAATGCAAAGATATACTAGACAAACTGCAAATGTTATAACAACGTCGATTAAAACCGTAACATGTCATATTAAAAACCATAACATGGTGTTATCCAATGAAAAATAAAACAGAGAGACATACTAGACAAACCAAAAATATTATAACAATGTCAATCAGAACCATAACACGTCATATTAAAAACCATAGCACGGTGTTATCAAATGAACATATGCACTAACATACTAGACAAACTAAACATATTATAACAATGTCAAAATACACCACATTTATCTCCTCATGTTTCCTATGAACAAAAGTGACCTTGAAGTAGCAACTTGGCAATGGACTTACTCAAAACTCAAGCACGATTAACACGTAAACAACCCGATAACCACTTTGGTTCCCATAAACTAAAACCACCACAACAACATGATTTAAAAGCACACCATATATTCTATCTTAAAATTATGAGACAGCATTAACAATCTACTTAATACATAAACCATATCAAGCATGCTTAGAACCATACCACAAGGTGTTAAAACTATAACAACAGTAATTAAAACAACACCAATATGACCTAAAACTATATCATAGCATTTGAATTTAATGCACGCTAAAAAATCATATCAATGTTGCTTTGAATCATTACTTGATATCTTAAAGTCATAACAAGGTTCCATAATAGTACACCATACATACTAAAACCTCTAGGATGACACTATTTAATCAATATACTGCAGAAGCTTAAAATCATAAGAAAAGGTTTAAAGTACACCAGCTTACAGTATTGTTGCTCATGTTGCATTTCTTCAATTAATTGCAAATTCGACGAGCATCCTTCTAGAATAGCATGCTGAAGAAGTAAAATATTATAACCATGTTGCTTAAAACCATAACACGACGTGATGCAATGAAAAATGCAAAAATATACTACACAAACATAGAGCTATAACAACAAGGCTTACAGCTGGTACTCAGGAATTTAGAAAAACCATAACACGACGTGATTCAATGAAAAAATCCAAAAACATGGTAGACAAACTAAAAACCAGCAACAACAAGGCTTAAACATATTGTAACAACGTCGATTAAAACCATAACGCGATATTAACTGATATTACTAAAATTCATAGAATCAAAACCTCAAACTACAACAAAATGCCTTCAAGCCATAAGCGGGTGCACTTAAAATCATAACCACATGACTCACAAGCTTAACAAGTGTCAGCCATAACCACATGAGGATGTTGAAATTACATGCATTTTATTCATCCAGTGAAATAGGAGGCGTTAAAACAAGTTCTTTTTGAAGTATAACTGTAAGAATCTTAAACCAATTCTAAACTAGTTGTCAATTGTAAACATACTGTAAGATCAGTTTCTAAAACCACAACCATCATACTGTAAACCATAATAGGCGTCCTTCAAACTCTAATATGGAGAATATAAAATAATAGTTTTCAAACGCATAACGAATGGTCTTATAAAGCTATCTTAAAACCATAAAAACAAGTCTTAGAACAAAAGCATGTTGAATAAGTAGAATACTATAACAACATTGCTTAAAACCATAACACAACATATTGAAAAGCATAACATGAACCTTAAATATATATTCATAACATTTCGAATAATGTAAGATACGATAACAACGTTGCTAGAACCATAACTTATAATGAACATATAAATGTGTTGTGTAAAAACATAACAGCATAACATAAAACCATAACTAGGAGACCTTAAACGCGTAACATGTACTATAGTTAGAACGGTAACAATCAGACTACCGTAGAAACTGCAATTAACCATAAAACAACTCTTAAAACTATACTATGCATATTAAAAACAATAATAAGTCATGATTCAATGAATAAATGCAGAAACATAGTAGACAAACTAAAACAAGCAACAACGAGGCTTAAAAGTATTATAACAACGTCGATTAAAACCATAAAATGACATTTTAAAACCATAACCTGCCGTTATCAAATAAAAATATGCACAAACATACTACATACAGATCAAACCATAACAGAAAGGCTTAAAAGTATATAATAACTTACGGATTTTGCTGTTCTGATTCAATTTATTCAATAATTTACAGATCTGAGAATCTTCCTTCTTCACAAGTTTTGGTTTGGTGCTTCGAGTATTTTACCAGTTGAATCTGAACGTTTTGAACATCAATTCCGACCGCAATTCGATTGAATAATCAGGAAAACAACATTGAATCAGAAAAAATAGAGATGAATGAGGAAAACAACAAAATACAATCGCAAAACGTATAGAAATCAGATGATTGTTGCTTGATTCACCTGATTAACATCCATGGAAGCGTTTTCGGATGAATCGGAACGTTTCGAGCAACAATTCCGAGAAAAAATTGATTGAAAGATCAGAAAAATAGAGATGAATCGAATCACACGGTGAAATCAAACAAAAACGCATAAAAAGGGTGAATCGTTGCTCTATTCACCTGATTAACGTCCATGGAAGCATTTCGAATGATATGCTCTGAAAAGAAGCTTTGATCGGCAAATTTCTGGTGAAATTCCGGCGAGGTGGTGGATTTGCAGAGAAAAACGATAAAAACACGCAGTGCACGTTCTAGTATGTGTTTTATGTTTCTGTGATTCAGCGATTTATTTCCCATATTTATACTAAACCATCCGGTTTATTTTCTATGAAAAACCGCTATTCCGGTTGAATAGGTGGTTTTGGATACAAAAACCAGGCTTTTCCTATTACATAGGAAAGGCCTGCCCTTCTATATACTTACTCAATATTTATACACAAAACCTAATGAAATTAGTATTTTTGTTGCAGAAACTAATGAAACTAGCATCTATGTTGTTGAATCTAATGAAACTAATATTTTATGTATTCACTTGTGATGCTGAAACAAATGAAATTAGCATTTGTGTTGCTGAAACTAGCATTTTTGTGGTTGAAATTAGCACTTATGATGCTTAAACTAATGATACTAGCATTTTAGTTGTTGAAACTAGCATTTGTGTTGCTAAAACTAGATTTTTTTTTCTGCTGAAACTAGCATTTATGATGATGAAACTAACGAAAATAGCATTTTTGTTGTTGAAACTAATGAAATTAACATTTTATGATGGTGAAACTAGCATTAATAGTTAGTTTCAACTAGTTTCAGCTAGTTTATGAAACTAGCTTTTGTTTGAAACTAGTCTCTGAAACTAGATTTTCGTCTGAAACTAGCTTTTATGTGTTGAAACTATATTTTTTCAGTTAAAATAATGATTATATTTTTGTAATTATAGTTTCCATATTTTTTTAATTTATTTAGTTTAGTATAAATAATTTTTAGAGTTAATTTAATCATTTTATAAAATTAACAACTAGTTTTAAAGGTTAATTTCAGAAAAAATATAAAATTAACAGTTAATTTCAACCTGTTTCAGTCATTTTTAGCTATTTTCAGCTAGTTTCAGTCATTTTTAGCTAGTTTGACTGAAACTAGCTTTCGGATGTCAAATTTGCTATTAAATCCAGTTGAGCGAGACTTTGAGGTCTATTTTTGTAGGCGGATTACAAAAAATCTCATTAAATCTACTGTAGCGAGTTTTTGAAACTCGAATCTACTGTAGCGAGTCTTTTGTAAATGTTGTTTAAGAGTGGCTTTTTATGCAATTATTTGTTGTTTTTTGTCCTTATATGTATTTATTTAATTTTTTTTTTTTGCAAGTGATGTAAAATTGAAGCATGGTGATTTCAATGCGCTCTAATAGCTTAGAATCCGGTGCGACCCAATAACGTATAAGAAGAAAGCAATCCAAATACATGGGTAGACTAGTTCATCCAAGTCGTGAATATCCTCTCCAAAGTGTCAATGATTAACTGAAATTCGTTGGAAGGTCTCCCTAATTAAGTCCTTAATGCGAAGGCCGAGGTTTCAATCCCACGGTATTCATTTCGATTAGCATAGTAACATGTGAGTATGTGACTATGCACAATACAGACTTACATAAAACCACCAACAATTTACTAGACAAAGAATGAGAAAGAGAACTATGGACAAGAACATTAAAGAGAGGTTGTGAGAAATCAAGAAGGGAGGTTCAATTCTTTGGGATTTTCTTTTAGGAAAACGAAATGAGGATAAAGAGGGTTTGTGGCGCATTTGTGGGGATTACAATGAGGTGAGATTTTCAAGTGAAAGGAAGGGTAGGAGGAAGGAAGGGGATAGCTCTACTTCAAATGCTTTTAATCTTTTATTGAAAACGGAGACCTAATAGACCTACCATTGAGAGGAGAAAATTCATTTGGTATAGGAATAATGGGTCTTATTGTAGCCGCTTGGACCGATTCCTTCTTTCAAGTGCATGATCGGAGAAGTGGTCTTCCCTTATTCAAGTGGGCTTGAAAAGACAAATTGCAGACCATGTGGCTATAGTCCTTAAGGAAGATGGGAGAGATTGGGGCCCCAAACCTTTCTGATTCTTAAATGTGGTTAAAGTTAAGGGCTTCCGAAAAGTGGTGGAAGAGGCTTGGTAGGAAACTGATATAAAAGGGTGGGGGAGATTTGTGGTTAAAGAGAAGTTAAAAAAGGTTAAGACTATAATATATTTGTTTAAGTAGCAAAATTTTATTAATAATAGAGCATAAAAAATAAGGAATGCTCAATAACAATACAACTCAGATACACGGAACAAGATGGGTACAGCTGGAACCTTCAAGACCTACGAACAGCTCTTACTCCGGAAGTGTTGCAATTGATTCTGGATTTCCCCATTCAACTTAACACAACTGAAGATACTCCCATCTGGAGTGAGGCTGCCAATGGTGTTTTTAGCTGTCAATCGGCTTATAAAACCATTCAGAAGCACTATACGGAAGGAATGTCGAACCCCTCTTCACGATGGCAGTGGTTATGGAAGCTTAAACTCTCTCATAAACTCAAACATTTCTTTTGGTTGTCTCTACAGGAACGGTTGGCCACAAACCACACACGCAGAAGTCGGAAAATGGTCACATTAGCCGACTACCCCAGCTGTAGTTGCAAGGATGAAACTGTACTGCATATAGCGTGAATAGCCCACAAGCTACGAAAATCTGGGAAAAGCTACTCCCTCCCACAGATCTTGGCTTGTTTAATAATATGTCGGATCAGTCTTGGTTTAGAAAAAATCTGAGTTGTCAACGTGCTATCTGTGATAAGATACAAGGCGTACCTTGGTACCTTATTTTCGCTACAACTGTTTGGAACCTTTGGAAGAGTAGAAACAACAAGGTTTTCAATAATAAAAGCCATTCTATGCAGCAGATTATGTTCCTTATTCGACAAGAGAGCATGGAACTTGACATTTGTTTTTCTGGTAGGCAAAGGAGAATGAATGATACAGGTCATTGGACGATTCCACCGTTGGGCTGGATGAAACTTAACACAGATGGGAGCACTTTAGCGAATCAGAACCAGGGAGGTATAGGCGGCTTGCTCAGGGATGATAGAGGAGCTTGGATGTGGGGATTTAGTAAGAACTTTACTTCCCCAACAGTTGATGAAGTCGAACTGCAGGCTCTGCTCCATGGTCTGCGTTTGGCTTGGGATAGAAGAGTTGAGAAACTTGAAGTTGAAGTGGATTCTCAATCAGTTGTTGATATGGTAAAAGGAACCTTGGAGGCACTAGACTACTTAAAGGAAGCAGTTTTCACTACAAGAAACACTATATTTACCGACAGATGGTATCCGTCGGTAATAGGGGACCGATCCGTCGTTAAGCCCTTACCGACGGATCTTTCCTCCCTTACCGACGGATAAATAGCCCGTAGCTATTTTATCCGTCGGTAAACCCATTACCAACGGTTATTATCCGTCGCTAACTTTAGCGACGGATAATACCGACGGGCTGACGAATAAGGGCGTTGACCAGCCCTTATTCGTATGACCGACGGATAATTAAATTATCCGTCGGTGATGTTTACCGACGGAAAAATTTATCCGTCGGTATTTTTATTTTTATTTTTTTTTATTTTTCTTAATAATTATACAACAACCTGTTTATCGGGAATAAATATAAATTTACGTACTAAAAATTAAAAATCATTAAAATTGAATTGAAAATAAAATTCAATAAAATTCGATTCTTCAAAATAGAAAAACGTTTACTACAAATGTAAATGTGAAAGTTCTACAATAGTACTACAAATGCCCAACTAAAATGTCAAAATCTAAGAACGACGACGACTAGAACCACGACCACTGGAACTCGAAGGAGCATGAGAACTGCCTTGCAAACCCGCACTCCCCGCCGTACCAGGGCTCCCCTCCCCGGTCTGAAACACAACTCCCTCTGCGAACGGGTCTATGCCAATGGGATGCTTCTCCAGCAGCTGCTTCAGCACCCAGTTCTGCGTCTCCACCTGACACAAGTAATGATCGATGTAGTTAAGAATATGAATGATAGATGCAAGCAATGTAAATGAGCATACAAGTGGTTATACATCTACATGACATATCAACATAATCTTAGCATACAAGTGAATATACCTGAGACACAAGTGTGTTCTGAATGGTCATAATCCTAGCATTCTCGGCCCTATCTGAGCTGGAGGTAGAACCGGATGAGCGCTGAAATGATTCAGCTGCAAGAGAACGTCCCAAGTTCCCTAAGCCATAGACCGACCACTTAGGGCCAGGAGGGTTCACCTCGAGGAAGGCAACGTTCTCTTCCTCCGTCGTAAGTACGTCACCCTTCTCTTGCATCTTAACCTTGTACAAAGCCTCAACGTCGTCCTACAAGTAGTTAAGCAATACATGAGTTGATATATTACAATACATATACAAACTTTTTAAAAAGAAATACAGTACAAGTAACTCAAACTACTCATTTATGTACTTACATTCAGTTTTTGGGCTTTCTTGCATGTCCACTTGCCGTTCTTGCACTTGGCATTTTTCACCATGGTCAAGTACGACTCACATCCTTGTCCAGTGAGCCTCTGTTCATTTTGCAAAGTAATAAGTGTCAGTGTTTACAATAAAATTGTAAGAATATTGAAAGTGACTGGAGTAAAGCACAAGTTAACTTACTGCATTGAGGTCACGAGTGGCCTGAGACTGTGTGCCGAGATGGTGCGTCGAATAGTCCTCGTCATCATCGGAGCTGCTTCTGTCCGCCCGTGCTCGATTCCTCTTGTTCTGTTCTGCTAGGTCCTCGGCATCCTGTGTCCTCCAGTAAGCCAACCACAGAGGCCACTCGCTGTCGTGGATGAATCTAGGCTTCACTCGAGGAGACTCCTTAAGGTCGTGGACCTTGTCTCGGTAACAACGAGCACCAACAGTGTTGAAAACAAACCAAAGATCCTTCAATAGCATGTTTGGCAAGTAGTAGTGTTTCTAACCACCAAAACAACCAAAGGTCACAATTTAGAACGACACAAAAATCAATACAACAAGAACAAGATTAACATAAACACAATGGTGACTAACATATCACCCAAATATAGTGGCTAACATACCACTCACGTAAATTTAGAATAAAAATAAAACAACGTTTACTAAACATTTAAGATTGTTACAATACCCGCATCTCATCGAAGTAGAAGCCAATGACATGGTCAGGCAGCCTTGACCACTTCTCCCCACCACGGTCCTCAGTCGGTGCTAGAGCGATGAACTTCTGGGTGATGATGTCACCGATCTTCAAATGGGCAGAGGCAGGGTAAAACCTATTATGATTGTTAAATACAAATAAGAATGAATAAGCATAATAAAGTATACGTAATGTGTCACAAGTTAAACAATAAACTAAACAGCAGAAAGTGTACTTACACAGCTTTCCCGTTAGGGAACAGAACAGGCTTCCCCTTATACATGGCACCCAGGGTCGGCATCACGTATGGGCAACCATCATCAGGTAGGTTCACAAATGGGTCAAACTTAGCCTTCTTCTTCCTGTTTGACGATGAGGAGCTACTCCCCTCCGAGAATCCAATGATGGGTGGAACTACACCCTGCTCGTACCCTGGGGCTCCAGGAACTCGTAACTCGGGTGGAATGTAGTTGCACCTAGGTTTCGGCATCTGCAAATAAAACAATATCAAGGTTAGTATAATGATATGAAATATGCACGTACAATATAAAGCATTATCAATTAACGTAAATGCACATACAAGTGAATATACATATAAATGACATAGCAACAAAATTTATTACCAATTAAAGGTTCCTCCAACTCTAACTCTACAAAATGATCCTCGTGTAGGGCAAACTGCCCATCTCTAGCCTAGCATTGTCAACAACAACCATATGAACATCATCTCTAACCTAACATCATCATCATATCATCATCTCGAACCCATTTTCACTTTATTTCAAAACCCCCAAATTGAGCTACAAGTCTCGATTTTCATAAATTACTCAATTTTATCGTATTCAACTACAAAATTAACCTTATGTAAGTACACAAGCTAGTTATGGAACATGAAATTAGATCAAATACAAAACTAAAAAAAGCCCTAAATTGATCTAAGTCTCGATACAAACCCAAATTAACATAATCCAAAACTAACATTCAACTATAACAACTAATATCTACTTAATACTAACATACATTTCCATAATTTAAGAAATCCGCAAATTAACAAAATCCCAAAATCGATTCATTACTCAATTTTAACAACAATCAACTACACATTTAAGCAAAATAGACTTGTATCAACTACTATGTAACATACATTTGACAATTTAACAAACAATTGGATAATTCCCAAATTAAAAATCAAATAAGGGTTAGAGTTCATACCTTTTTGATTTTGCACAAATTGACCAAAAACAACTTCGAATTGAAGGTTGTTCCTTGTTGCTTGTGCAATAAGCTTCAATTTGCTACCAAAATGGATGAAAATGGTGGAGTTTTGAAGGAGAAATGGAGATGAGAAGAGAGAAAAACGGAGAAGAAGAAGAATGGAGGAAGAAGAAGAACGGAGAAAAAGAAGAATGCCGGTTTCTTCACGATATAGTGAAGCTTACCGACGGATAAAGTTATCCGTCGGTAAGCTTTGTTTTTTTAATTTTTTTTATTTATTAAAACTGGTAATTCAGCGACGGATAACGTTATCCGTCGCTAAATTACCGACGGATAAGTCCTCTTTAGCGACGGATGACGAACAAAGTGGTCAACTTTGTTCGTTATCTGTCATCCGTCGGTAACGGGGAGCGATCCGTCGGTAAATACCGACGGATAAAATCCTTTATTTTATCCGTTGGTATCCGACGGATTTTTTGTAGTGTTTGGAATGTCAAAATTTGTTGCGAAACCCATGGGAAACCAGGTTCAGGCATATTAACCGAGCTGGAAATAATAGTACAGATGCTCTGGCCAAGTTGAGCTATAGTTATGAAGCTGGTGGAAGATTTTTGGATCAACCCCCGGATGCTTTGCTACCTAGTTTAGCCTTTGATTTAGTTTAATAGCTATTTTCCTAATGTACCCAAAAAAAAAAAAAAAAGATACACGGAACAAGCTCCGGTTCAACATTGTATATAACTCTAACCAAATTAGATCACACCTAAGGTTAAGACTATAATCAAAGTGTGGCATTCTAAGGAGGTTGGGTTGCTAGATAAAAAGATTGATAATTTGGAGGAAGAACTTAGTGAACTTGACAAGGCCTTGGAGGGAAGGAGTTGGGGAAGCAGTACGCTGCCCCTAATAGCAGGCGGCATGTGCCTTCTTCTCAGGCCAAGGGGGACAGCCTCTACGGGCCTAGGGCCCATTGGACAAGGCCTGCAAAGCCCGGTGGACTTGGAGGCGCGTAGAGACGAGTTGGAGGGATTTTTCGTGGCTAATCCTAGAAGAAGAGCTGCGTGACTTTTGAGCTTGAGGAATCTCTCAAGTTTACGGAGTCAATGAGAAGGCAACAAGAAAAATCGAAATGTTTAAAAGAGGGAGATGCCAATTCTAAGTTTTTTCACGGGGTAGTGGCTAGAAGAGGGAGGGCAAAAGTGTTGAGAGGGTTAAGAGTTGGAGGAGGTAGAAGGGGTTAGGAAAGGGGTTTTCGATTTCCTTGAGAAACATGCACTTCCAAGAAAGAAAGGAAAGGCCCATTAAAGTAAGAGGTATGGAGGGACCAATGATCTCGGAAGATTCTAAAGCCTTGTTAGAAAAACCTTTTGAGGAGGTTGAGATAAAAGAGGCGGTGTGGGATTGTGGAAATGAGAAAAGTCTGGGTCCGGACGGTTTTGGTGGGCTATTCTTTAAGGCTTTTTGGGAGGTGGTAAAGAAAGACGTTCTTTGGGTGTTTGAGGAATTTCACACCAAAGAGATACTTTGTAAATGTATAAATAGTACCTTCATCACCTTGATCCCGAAAATATATAATCCTATCGGTTTGGTGACTATAGACAGTCTCTTTGGTTGGAAGTTTGTACAAAGTCATTTCCATGGTGCTTGCCAAGAGATTAGGAAGGGTCTTGGAAGAGGTGATAGCCCCTAATCAATATGCTTTTGTGGGAAGTGGAACATTTTGGATGGAGTTATTGTCGCGAATGAAATTCTTGTTGAAGCTAGGAAGAAGAAAAAGGAAATATTTATCTTCAAAATTGACTTTGAGAAATCTTATGACCCTATAAATTGGAGATTTTTCTTGGAGATGTTGGAGTTGCTAGGTTTCGGAGAGAGGTGGATTCGATGGATAAAGGAGTTTGTTACTACGGCATCTACGATCTATCTTCGTCAATGGTAGTCCTATAAACGAATTCGGCCTTAGACTCTTTTTGTAACGGTTTAGAAAACTTTCTAAAAGGTTACTTGGGCCACTTTCCTTCCCGTGATTGTCCCGAGACCCAAATGAGAAAATCATCTTTTATATCTAGCTAAGCCCCTACACTTGCTATGAAATATATGAACACTCGTTTGGACTTGACCAAGAGTTGGTGGTACAACTTGTAAACTCCCCAAAACTTGGCCTCTTACTAGAAGGATGGACATACTAGATGAGAGTCAAGTAGGGTTTCGGTCATCATCAGTATCATCCATGCCAAAAATATATCTTGGGGCCACTTTGTTTTTGTTCTGTTTGTAATATCTTGGGGAATGGATTAGTCTACTTGGTAGTAATTCAGACATATCATTGTTTATTGTTACTCAAATAACAAAACTCTCTGTTTGATTCTTGATTTTTACTTGCAAGTACAGAAGACATTATGCACATTGATTTTTTTTTTAATTTTTGAAAGGCAAATAACATCCATTACTCGGTTAACGATATAGTTCAAGAGAAACTATAGAAGCAATGTGTTATGCAAAGAAAACAAGAGAGAAAGAAATCATTTTGCCAATTTAACCATTTCCGTGGATCCAAAGGGCAGAAGACCAAAAGAAAATCTTTGGTTACTCTTAGGCCCTGATTGGTTTGGTGTGTTTTGTCAAATTTTGCAGTTGACCGCGCGAAACACAGCGATTGGTTACTCATTTCAGTGTATTTGCAGCCCGCCGGGCTAGCCCGAAAACTTTTACAAACACACCAACAGGTCCAAAACCAAATCGGAGGGGGGTGCCCGGTTTTGAAACACACCATATCATGTGTTTTCAACACCCACCTAAAATGACCATGTTAACCTTCCTTATTCTCCATAATCACAGAATGGCATAGGATAAGATGTGCCACTATAAAAATCCAAATCCAGATTTTTCACACTTGCGTTTTTTCCTGTTCTTCCCGTATTCATCCTCGTGACCGTGAGCAGCTGCTATCTTCTGAAACCCTAGCTTTCTCCCTCTTTCAATTTACATCTGAATTCAGCCGAATCTTGTGAAATCAATTGCTGATTCTAACTTGGGGAAGCGAATTTGTGTGAATTGTGTGAGCAGAGGTGGAATCAAATCAAGAGCACACACGGCTCGTCGACGTTTCTCGTTTTTCTCTAATTCACTATTGTTTCTCGGTGAGCTTCTTTCTCTTCTCTTTTTTTTTCTTCTTTGATGAAGTATCAGTTTTTTGTACTAATGTGTAGATCTTGCTTTTACTCGACTAGTATCTGTTTTCTATTTATGATGATTAATTCTTCTTATCGAAAACTTAAAGATGATGATCAACTAATCCCTAAACTCTACTCACTCTCTACATTCTTTTAGATGCATGTTTAATTTCATTGTGCGTAGGTCATGGCTTATGCTTGACAAGGATGTATGTTAATATTTGATCTGGCCAGTAGAAACTCTAAGAGCAGATCAACATTGCTCTAGTGGTGAAACCTGCAGAGAGTCAGTCATTCATAGTTGTTTCTATGTTTATACAACTTCAGTTCCTTTAGTTTTGCAAACAGGAAATTGGAATCGAACTCTGAATAAAAAATCAAAATATTTTGTAAGAAGGGCTGAATACTGATGAAGTTCCAGATTCAAATGAAAAAGTCAAAGACTGGAAAGTATGAATAGTTGCAAACCACATGAAGGCTTGTTGTTGTTTGGTTAAAAAAGATGGTTCTTTTTGGTAGACTAGTTCTTTTAGGAATCAATTTACTTTATTAATCTTATTCAGAGTTCAGATGACGAGCAGCAGTATTGAGAGCATTCATTATGCCCAGCATGTATATGTTCCAGTAATAAAGCAGCAAAAAAAATAAAGAAATAAAAAAGAAAAAAAAAAGTAAACATATATAAGTGGCTAGGATTGGTATGCTGTAAACCCACAATTGCCCAGAAAACTTAATATTGATACCTGAAATTAAAATTTGTTTCCTGAATAAGCTTTGTGTACAAGTACATTGATCTTATATGCTTGGAAAGACCCCATACTGTAGGTAAAAGATAGGTGCTAATATAATTTTGGTAATCATGACTGTCAGGTGTTTGATAAAATGTCTCCTTGAGCTCTTTCCATTTTCCTAGCTAGTTAGTGTCTATTGGTTTAAGGCCCATATAAATTAAGAGATTGGTTTGTTTGTAGCATCACTTGACCTAGAGAGTTTCATTGATTGTTGAGCTGTTGCTAATAAGTAGATTCAATACATGCCTACTAAGAGTTGTACTATCAAATAACAGTATAAGACAATCCAGTTCATCAGGGTTGGTCGCACATCAGGTTTGCTTCGGTCGAGGGAGAGAGCAGTAGAAGTATTGTTGGTTCAAGTTCATCTTCTGCAGTGGATGTACCAGTGAAACAACAGCCTAGTTTTGGTTCTCAGCCAAATATTACTAGCGCAAGTCATGTGCATTTCTCTGCCAAATAGCCAAATATGTTCTGGGTTCTTGAACCGTATGCCCCTTACAAATGCTCTTTATATTTGTCTACTCACTCTCTACCCAGTTTTGTACACTTAATTTCCCCTTCACTAAGCAGTGTTTGTTGAAATCTTATTATGAATATGGAGCAACGAGAATGCTTTTTTTATGGGTGGCTTCACCCAGGTTGTACTATAAGCTTCTTTCTGGTGTCATGGATGAGAAAGTTCTCTTTAGCAATTTTAAGCAAATTTGTTTGTGCATGATTGCCCAAAATTGCATGCCTTTAGCTTTGCGCCTAAATTGCACTACTTTTTTAAAAGTGAAATATCAATCTTATTAACGCAGTTGGTATATGCTTATTACTCGGTGGTTTTTTTGATTCCTTAATGTCATGTATAATTGCAGTAGCGGGAGATGTAGGCCTGGCTGAGAAGAAGAAAAACAAGGAACTTGGGAGCACCAGCGCAGACCTTGTGTAGGCATCTAGGAGAGTTTTATGCTTGTTGGTGTCCATTTGATGGTGTTGCAGAAATCAAGAAAAAGATGAAAGTCAATGGCAAAGAGGGGAAGTTACCTCACTACATGAATTTTATTTCATGTTACCTCACTACATGCAGCTTAAATGATCGCATCATTGAATTTTATTTCAGTTACCTCACTACATGCTATCCTTCCGAGGACATTCTCCTGGTGCCACCTTCAATTGCTTTCTGGATAAAAGAGTGCCCTGATTCGACAAGCCTCAAGGATTTTATTGAACCCCTCCATCTATCCCGAAGGAAGCTAGCTAATACTATTTCCCATCAATGACAATGATGACGTGAGTCTGGCTGAAGGCGGGAGTCACTGGAGCTTACATGCTTTTGACGCAAATGCTAATGCATGTACATCATGACAGTAGTGGAGGCTGCAACAATAGTGAACATGCCAGAATGGTGTACATAGTTCTTTCATAGCTTCTGGTGCTACGTATATTGAGTCCTCCGATACACCAAAGCAAATGAATGGTTATGATTGTGGTCTTTATGTTACTGCCATTGCAAAAGCAATATGTGACCGATATGCAAGTAATCAACCGAAGAATGATAACAACTTGTGGTTCTCTGTTGTCAAATAGCAGGTTACACCACATCTGGTTTCTAACATGCAAAGGGAGATCTTGGAACTCATACGGAGCCTAATGGCTAAGTGAATTTGTTCTTACAGAAACATTAGGTTCATTACGTTCGTGAGATCACATTATTCAGTTAGCCTGACTAAAATATTACCTGCTCGTGGATGTGGAGCTTGTTGTAACTTTTAAGTTATGCTTTTGTTGTATCAAACATTTGTGGTTCTCTTTGTAATAAGTCATGCAAGTACAATTTCTTGTTTTATTTCAGTTTTGCAGCATTGTCATTTGTTTTGTAGAAAACTGAGTTACATTTTCGGTTCTCAGTGAACAACATTGTTGTTCTGGAAAGGACAAAGAATGGTGCCATGCTGTTATGTCATGCAGTTTTTTCTCAAACAAATTAGATGTTGTATGAAGAACTGTAACAGATGACCTAACAATTTGCCTATCTCTAACTCATTCCAGCGGATCACATATAGGCAAGAAATCAAATATATTTAAGTATTTTAGATTCCAAAAGTTAACTGTAAACACCATCTTATGCTGAATTCAAGCTATACCAATGATCCTCAACATTAGAAGTTTCCATCCTCATATTTTTAAACTAGTCAAGGTTTACAAGGGAATAGTAGCTAATCACACAATTCTGTTCTTGTTCAATTATGTTCTATTATGTCCAAAACCTTCAAAACACAACAAAAAATGAAACTGCAAACCAATCAGTCCATTTATAAACACAGTCTAGAAACTTTACACTCCAAACCAATCAATATATTGTGCACAGAATTCAAAAACAGACATGAAGAATGATACAAACCAATCTAAAATGTGTGTTTGAAAAATGTAATCTTTGTTCCCAACGCAGACAAATTCAGACAACCAATCGGTCCATTATTCAGTCGAAACACACTTGTATTCCAAAATTTTACACACGGGGGCCCAAATGTATAAAAACTGGTTTGACCGCATTTGCAAACACATAGTAACCAATCAGGGCCTTATTAGTTATTACTACTTGCATTGTGAAACAAATTTCTATTATACGGTGAAAGAGAGATGAAAATCAATGAATCTTGTGAATATGCAACTAACAGTAATCTTGTGAGACAGTTACCAGAAGGTAACAGTTGCCAAAAGTTCATTCTCACTATTCTGGTAGTGAGAGTTGATGAAAAACAAGACACTTCACTTGTACATAGTGATCGAGATGATACCGACATGCTGAAGAAGAGAAACAATTAACAGATCAAACAGGATCAGAGTATCAGAAAAGAAGAAGCATCAACTTTTAACCACACCTTGCAAGACATTCAGTGGATACGAGAAAGTATCAGGTAAATCATATATGTGCGCAACCAGTAAATGCCATGACTTTATGGCCCGTGTGGATTGACTTCCATGAAGTCAACAAAAGATCCAGAATTAAGAAACTAGATGACAAATGACAAGATTTTTTAGGCTAGAGGTGATGCCTTAGAATATGAACTAGGGAGGGCAAAACCAGCTCTCCTCTCCTCATACGAATATTCAACTTCTTCAGTACCGTGATGACTTGGCATGTAAGGGGTCATGGCCGTTTGCATCGGAATCAGCATCTTTTGTGGGGTTCTGTTCTCATCAAGAGCCGAAACCTTCTTTGTAGGAGTTTTCAGAACAGAGCTTGTTGACTCTCCACTTCTCTGGTTGTGGCCCTGATAGTTTAAAGAATTGATATTTGATGTTAGTGATGATATAGGAGAGAGGGGCTTCCGCACTGCCCATGAGTCAGTTCGCTGTGAGCTTCGTTTATTGCTTGACTGCTGTTTTACGGGGCCACCGGACATGTTTTTCTTGCCTGTATTAAAATTAAATACAGAAAGCTATAAATGATGTAAAGTTGTAAATAAATAGCACATCACTAATTAGCATATGTAGATGAGATGAATTCCAAATGAACCATCCTGAAAGAACTGCCTCAAAATGCAAAGTAACTACAATGAATTACTTCTAGCTCCCATAACAAATCTTGTAAATTTCCTTTTTATACCAGAAAGGAGACTGTTCATAATTAATAAGGGATGTATCTGAAAATTCTTTAAACTCATTCGAGATCCATGCAATATTTAGTGGGGCAGGGGAGCAGTGGTGAAGAATGTAACTTTCAGTACTTGTGGTCTATCAGTACCAACTACATAATTCGAAGGGTATTCTGCCCAAATTTAATGAAGCTTTTTTTATACGAAATGCGAATGTTTCAAATCATATTACCAGAAGAACAGGCCATCTGAATATTGCGGCCATGGTTGTGAGGGGTTATCTGCTTCACTGGGTTACTCATTGCAAAACGAGATGAGGAGCCTGATTTCTCTGTTAAAGCATTTTGAAGCATTGCACCTCCTAATGAAAACCTCTTATTGGCCACACCAACTGTTGATGGTCTAGAATTCTTAATTGCACTTTTTGTTGGACTGGGTTTCGATCCATAAATTGCTTCTTGCTCTGTCAACAATAGTCCATGTAGCTTCTTTTGGTCCTAATACAAAATAATAGTAGAAGATAGTTTACAATTTTGACATGTGCTAACTCTGCGGTAAGGGAAATTCAAAATTCATTGTAAATTAGGAGAGTATACCCTCTGCCTCTGACGTTCTTGGTCCTTCAGCTGCTTCAAGTTACAGTACTGTTCAACCATTGATAGAAGACCAACCTAAACAAATACATGATGTTAAATAGAAAACCTGCTTAAAACTTAATATATATTCAAGAACGACAAAACACAAATTGGTTAAGCAAAACCCCCTTCAACGAAAAAAATAAAAATAAAAATTCGAAACTCCAGCAAAATTGCTTACACTATCATACTGGAACTCGGAATGTTTTTCTTCCTCCCAAGCTTTCACTTTCAGTTTCAGTGCGTCCACCATTCCTTCAGGGCCAAAACAGCAAAGGATAAAAGAAATAAAAACGTACTCCAATGTGAAATACTGAAAGATCTGGAAGGGCATGGGGAATGACCAATGAAAGATTTTCTGAATGCGGGTGCCAAAATCAAACTAAGACATCTAAGTCCAAAATCTCAATTGCTTCTCCATTTTGTTATAAACTTCTATGTTTTATACAGTAAACATACTAGAGCACATTCTTATTCTGGGTGAGTTTTTAACGAAACACGCTAACGAGAAAAGTAGCACACGCAATCTAAGTTTTCCTTCCACTTGAACATGTAGTCATAGAAATGCTTTGTATTCACTATGTATGAGGTTAAACAAACAAACAAACAAAAAAAAAAAAAAAAAAAAAAAAGAACAGATTAACTTCATTCACAGAAGGATGGTTAGATTTGGGCGGCTAGTGGAAGGTCATAGAAGAGACCAGCATTTATCAACATCATAGAGCCAATCAAACATGAAAAGCGTTCTAAGACCCCATTTAACTCTCATTTGCAACATTGAAGCAATTCATTCCAAGTTCCAACAGGCACCAAACACACTTTCAGAAGCTATAATAATTGGTTTCGAGTGGTAGTTTTAAAGAAAAATCAATTTATTTATATCTTCCATATTATTATTGCCAAAAGTATAATATGTACCTGGTATTTTGTTGACAAGCACACGGGCCTTCTCAGCACGCTTTAGTGTAAGATGCATGCCTTTCCCAGCATTATAACGGTTATCGCTCTACAAAAGAAATTCTCTTGTAAGAAAGAAGTTGTATGCATGTGTAGAGTCTTTATGTTTGAACGTAGATAATGATATATATGACCAACCCTGTTGTACTCCTCCAGCCAGCACTCCTCTTCACAAGCAGACAGCCATTTTTGAACCTTTTCGAGAATCTCTTTTCTGCTAAAAGCTTCTTCTTTGGCCTTAGAAATCTGAGCCTCTAGCTGTTCCAGGAGAAAAGATGCATTTGCTGCCCCTAAGAGATGGAAATATGATTAGCCAGGAGTATGAAATCTGCCAAATAATTAATTATTAATATCTAGTATTCTTTCCCTACTGCTCAAGGACCTTGACAGTTTCAGAAGAGGTTACATAATGCAATACAAGCAAGAACAAGAGTCTTACCTGATTCTATGGCATCCACAGAAAGATCTGCTGCAAGTTGCCCTTCAACCACCATGTGAGCCCCCCGGCATATTTCCTCTAAAACCAACTTCTTTTCAATAGAACCTCTTTCATTCTAGTCACTTTCAACTCTTGCAGTCTCGTAACCTCTGTTTCAGCCTAAAATGAAAATCATTGATATTATTTTACTGTCACGTTTGATTTCGACTTGTGATACACTCATCTGAGGAAACTACAGATGGTAAGGTGTACAGGGAAGGAGCAAGTGTTAACTGGAGAGAAATAATTGACAGTACATTATTGATGACTTGTAGAGATAAAGAGTTCAGCTCTTTAATTTCAGATTCTGAAGCAGCAATGGTACTGGCCACATTCTGAAACATGTGTTGCTCCTCAACTGGAGTATCCATTAGATTCCAGAGTTCTACCATGGTCATTGCAAGGGCTTGAAGCTGGAAAGAGTGGCACAGAAGTTAGGATTAGATAGCATAAAAAAGGGTTAGCATGAGAACAGTGTACCTTTTGCACGCGTTGTAATTTCAGGTCCCTAAGACGACAAATTGTAGTGGTCAAGCTTTCAATTGTCTGAGCAGTTACACTGTTCATGGAACTTGACTCATCCAGAGTTGGATGGATATCGCGAACTGTTAGTTTGAAGTCCATCCCAAGCACCACGCACAGAGACTTTAGGATCTTCAGTTGGTCAAGCACTTTCCTCAGACGCTCCGACTGCAAGCAAATTTGGGGAACTTGATTAAATATAATTTAGAAACAACTACTTGGCGAAGTGACGAGATCTCAGGTTCTATTTATTGATTATCAGATCAAGAGATAACTCATAGGTCTTCAGGTTTCTTGGATATATGCTTAGTGTGAGAAAATACACCACGTTACAGTATCCGCAATATACTGTTTCAAAAGATTAAAAATAAGTGCACAAGTGTCAATATGACTGAAAGGGTGGACCAAATAAATGAAGAAACCATACCTTCTCGTTCTGCAGCAGAAGTAATTGATTTCTCAAATCGGCTAGCCTCTTCAGTGACAAGTCACTCTCACCAGGGACAATAAATTTCAGTTCATCTTCCGTAGACAACGAAAGCTCCTCAGATATGCAGTTTATTTGTTTCATGACCTCAGAAAATTGTTGCTTCCTCTCACTCCTTTTCTTTCTCATATCTTCCAGCTGAGGTGTGATTGCATAGAGACCCTCTATCAAACTCACAGCGTTCTGTATCAAGCACCAAAGAAATTAACAATAATCACTTACTAATTTTTCAAAACTATTACATTTGGTAAGTAGTCCACTTTAACTCTTTCATGAACGGTTTCAACCTTGTTTATTAAAGCTGGCTGCTCTCCCAATTCAGCAGATAATTTAGCAAGCTCTGCTTCAGAATCAACAACTTGTTGCCTCAGCTGTGCTCGGCCACGGCTTGCCTTATCTACTAACCTTCTATACACATCAAGACACTGTTGTTGGACTTCAGACATCATCTTCTCCTTTTCATCGCCATCCTCTCCAATTTCTTCCCATATTCGCTGATTTAATTAATAATACCAACAACAACAACAACAAAATCAAAAAACTAAGTTGATATCTAGGACAGCGTATCAGTTGACAAATGAGACTATAACTGACTGCAAAATCACCTGTAACTCAGATATAAGAGCAGCAGTTTTGGCCATTTGCAAAGGTTGATATATGTATCACAATGCTAGGTAATACAACGTAGAAACCTGCACTTGAAAGTACCAAAAATTAGATGATACGACCGGAAAAGTAAGTTAACTTACATACTGCAAAGTACCAAAAATAACAGAAAGTGTAATGAGAAGCACGGTGACATAAACACAAACAGACATCAATTATTGGTGAAAATCACAATAGCCACAACAGGTATATACTTCAATTTTCATCAGGATAAAGTGATGGAATTCAATAATTTTCATCAATTACTAAACGCATTGAGAACAGTATAGTGACTCTCTAGATCTACAAATTACAGAATTCAAAAGGAATCACAGTCTAGAACGAAATTCATGCCAATCGAATCGAACAATCCTAATGAATATGTTTGTACGATATTATAACTCCAACAGTATTGGGAGAAAACAAATTGAGAAATGGAGTGAAAAGAGTGGAGAGTGAGAAACAATACCTGGAATTACAGAGAAATTGCAGAGGGAAGAAACATTGAAGGACGAAATTTATAAGAATGGTGATAACGATTGATACAAAAACCCTAAAAATGGTGTGAAATTGAGTAACGTATAACTTTTTTGATTTTGAAAGCTGGCTGATGATATTATATTATAATAATAGTGTGGGAGGGAAATAAATAGGCTGGCTAGCCAAGCCACGCAGAGTATTTACACTATAATTTCGGGATTGATTTTTTAATTTAAGAAGAAGTGGTTAATGCTTTTAATTTTACAGTTTTACCCCTATTCAATGTCACCAGACTACCCAAGAAACACACGACTGTTACTACGTGTAACTTACTAAAGTTTAATTTTTTTTTTATACTCTGTATAATTTTTTATTTATATACATAAGCTAAAATTTCTAAGTGAACACTAAACAATAAAAATACGAAAAATATTTATATAAATGTCCAATAAACACAATGAATTCATGAATTAGTACGGATCTAATTTAATTTAAACAGTAAAGACAAAACAAAGGTGTACGTATCATGCGTGTAGAAACATTTTCCAATCTTTTGAAGCCCTCACTGCTAATACCATGGAGTTTTAACTTTTAATGGTCACAAAATCAAATATTAATGAATTTCCAAATTTGCTCCTAAAACTTTTTCGAAATTCTGTCATGTAAATTTTACCTTATGGTCCTCTCTAAATTATACTAATAGTAGTACTACTCATCCGTCCTAGAACTAGTAGTAGTACTACTCATCCGTCCTAATACGTCCTAAGACCGATATTATCGGTCATGGGGGTCACTATTCAATGGGCCCCACTGACCCCCCAGAATAAAAAAAAAATGGATGGGCGCACTTTACCGTGCGCCCATCATGCCACCAACATATATGGAGGGGGACTTGTCCCCCTCCTATTAGTTCATTTATCTTTTTAATTATCTTTTTAGATTTTATAATTATCTTTTTAGATTTTATCATTATCTTTTATATTATATTATATTTTTATTATTTTAATTAAAATATATATATATTAAAATTCATAATTTTTTTCCATCTATAAATATAACTTTACTTCAGTATATTTTACACACTTCTAAAAACCCTAAATTACTTTCATTCTCTCCTATCAATATAGATCCAAATGAAGATTTATTTCGAGAGTTTTATTCTACTTATCAAAGTACCCAAAACTCTTCAGGTTTCCCAAGTTATGAAACATACACTCAATTTCCACCGAATCCCACTCAAAATAGCCCCGAGCCTCAAAATGTTACGAACTCGACCCCTCAAAATGTTACGAACTCGAACAATCAAGCGGCGGTGTCTTGGGAGGCCGTTTAAGATTGCACCCTAATGTCAGCATGGATTTACGTAAGTGGAAATACGATAAAGGGCACTGGTCAGAAACAAGAAACCTTTTGGGGTGAGGTTTATAAGTTATATGAGCAAGCACGAAAAGAAAATTCCGGAAAAATCAATCAACGTTCCGCAGAGTCAATGAGAGTGCGTTATCATCGGCTCAACAAAAATGTCACTGAGTGGATCGGTTGTTGCAAGGAAGCCTATGCCCAGAAATGAGCGGAATGAGTGATGCAGATGTTGACGCTATAGCTAACAAGCTATATAGTAAGGGTACTAAGGGCAAGAAAGTTGGATTCCCGCATAAACTTGTGTTTGAAACAATTATGCGCCACACACCCAAGTGGGAGTTGAGTTATGGTGGAGGACAAAGAATGCCTCATCCAGATGCAATGGAGTCCGAGCAAGAAAGTCATGGTAGTTCAAAAAAATCAAGAACCGATGATGATGATGATGATGGTACACCAGATACTCCAGTGGTGGTGCTTCAACAATAAACCGTCCTACCGGTCGAAATGCGGCAAAAGCTAAAAGGAAGGGCAAAGGTGTGGCATCTTCTTCAACTGTTGTGATTTCGGATGAATTTACTAGTGAGCTGCGTGCAATGAGGCTCACGCGTGAGAAAGAACTTGAGGTGAAGGTCGAATTTGAGACAAAGAAGCTAAATGTCAGTTTGTTGAATGCTTTGTTGGCTAAACCGAATCTAACTGAGCAAGAAGAACATGTCAAGAATCGCTTGTTGGCGGAGTACCTTTAATTATCGCTATGTCTTTTTATTGTCGTAATGCATTACTATGTCTTCGTATTATTTCAGTTATGTTTGATTTCGCTCCATTATGTATAATTATGTTTGTAATCGGGTGTATTTGCTATTTTCAAATGTAAGGTGTGTGTTTCTGATTGATATGTACTGATATAATTAAATCTATGAGCTTTTATCAGTCAATAGCCTATTCTACTTTCGTTTTTTTCAAGAAAGTTCACATGCTTCTTCCTCTTTAGTCAATTCATCTTCCACTACAGCTTTAATGATTCCATCTTTGTCAGACAAACTTTAAACTTCACATGCTTCTCCCAATTTTCTGACTCATATCCAACTCATTGTTGACTAAGATCCAACTCATTGTCCACTCAAATTCATCTATATCTCTCTTTAAATATGGGAGTGATCTTTACCATACTTACACTTCTACATCTTCTCCAACACTTCTACTTCCCCTCACTCTTCCTTGTATCCACACTAAACATAATATCAAGTTATGCTTCTTCCAGTCTCAACGAAATAGATGAGTTGGAAGAACAAAACCAAACACTTAATCGCATTCTCGAGGATGTGGTCATGAAAATTCCTACCATGTTACAACCCACAAGCCACAATACTAGAGCTAAGAGGCGTCATATTGAGCGAATTCGTGAGGATGGTCATGAACAACTGTTCAAAATGTATTTTTCAGACATGCCAATCTACCATGAAGATATTTTTCGTCGTAGATTTCGAATGAGAAAGCACGTCTTTGAGCGTATAATGGAGGCACTAAGTTCCGATGAATATTTTCAGCAGAAGCGTGATGCCACTGGTCGGCTAGGTATGTCTTTGATTAAAAAATGTACTGGTGCTATAAGAGTTTTAGCCTACGGAACATCACCAGATTTGCATGACAAGTGCCTTCGAATGAGCGAACAAGTGATAAGAAAATCAGTTATGAAGTTTGCAGAAGGCGTAGTTGCCAACTTTGGGAATGAATACCTTAGACGTCCAACACAAGAAGACATGGCGCGACTACTACACATTTACACATTGGTGAAGAACGTGGATTTCCAGGCATGATGGGAAGTATTGATTGCATGCATCGGGAATGGAAGAATTGTCCGACTGCTTGGGCAGGGCAGTATCAAGGAAGAAGTGGAAAGCCAACGATTATTTTGGAAGTTGTTGCATCCGAAGACCTATGGATTTGACATGCATTTTTTGGATCCCCAGGTACAAACAATGATATTAATGTGCTAAACAAATCACCTATTTTCGATGATATTTTAGCAGGCCGTGCACCGAAAGTCAATTACACCATTAGCGGCCGACAAAGAAATATGGGGTATTACCTCACTGATGGCATATATCCGGCATGGGCTGCATTTGTCAAATCTATCAAGTCTCATATTGTCCGTAAGCACAAGTTATTTGCTCAACATCAAGAGTCTGTTAGGAAAGATGTTGAACGGGCATTTGGTGTTCTACAAGCTCGATTCGCATTTATAAAACATCCACGTTTTCTATGGGATCGACATGCCATGGGGACAATTATGCATGGGTGTATATGCACAATATGATAGTGGAGGATAAAAGAGACACTTATCTGAACTATACCGATCTCAAAGAATTTATGAATGATCGGACGAGACAGGTCAACCAAGAAGAGCCTGAAGAAGGCTATGTGGATCCCGTTTTCAACTTCTCCACGGAGCGAATTGCAAGTGTTGCCCAGTATATGACTAACATGGATCAACTTCGGAACAGAGAGGCGCACAAGGAACTTATGAACGATTTGATTGAGCACATATGGGAGAATTTCAATGAGGAGGACTAAATATGTATTTTTATTTCATTTTTTATAATTCTGCATTTCATGTTTTTCGTTGTAATCAATTTATAAAAATATTATAATATTAATTTGTTTTCCTTTAGTAATGGTTGTACTTTATTAATATAAATAATGTTTAATTTTTTATTTCCGAAAATTAGAGAAATTTTCTAGATTAATACAATAATTTTATAATAATATACAATTATTATATTATAATTTTTAAATGATAATAAAAAAATTAAAAAAGAAATAAATTGAAATGGTTGGATGGTAGGTGGTGATAGATAAATGTGGTTTTTGGTGGGTTAGTTAAAGAATGAGGTATGTGGATGAGAAAAAAATTAATTTTTTATTTAAAATTGAATAGTGGGGTGGACGGTAATGGATATTTATGGTCTAACCGTGACCCAACAAATGGATCACACTCACAGTGCCAATCAAAACAACAACCGGTTGTTTGTCTTGGTGTTTCGTTCACACATCAACTCAAATTGGTCCAATTGTCCCAGTCAAAAGAAAAAAAAAGAAGCGCCATTGAATCTTAATCTCGGGGTTTAAGCAAATGGAATTGCTCCAGACCCCATAAAATATCAAAAAGTTGGTAAAATACACCATAAACACACTCTTAAGTCTCAAATCAATCATGCACTTAGTCAGTCACTAATCGCAAGATGAAAGCACGAGAATCCCAATCACACCATGCTCTATGAAACCAAGTTAGTGGCACCGACTACAGATTAAGACTATTAACAAAGAAAATTGATGGAATTGTCTCTCTCAACAGATATAACGGGTGAAACTTGGTCAATGAGAATGCTGCACGGAGCACTGATTTCGCATAAACAAGTACCACTTCTTCAGCACAAAGGGAACCCACTATTCAGGACAGCCTTGATATACAAGTGCAAGAATCAACTCAGCATAATACTATGCACTTGCAATGCACCGGTCAGACCCTGCAAGAGAATATCACAACCGTAAAAATAAACTCCTCACAACTCAGAATCACTTGGCAGAAGGCCTAATATTAGTCGAGAACAACATTACTTGTCCAACTTACCACAAGAAAGCTATAATTTCTTCACTTGTGTAATCTTCATCTCCACAAATGAAGCTGCAAGCCTGCAACTTTCCTACTGCTATCTCTTTGATGGTCCAAGACTCCAAGTTGTCAGAATATGCATCAAGTGAACATTAAGAACAATAGGCTAATATCACGGTGCCTGCTTTCATATACAGTAAAGCTGGTACCGTATCAGGAAAAATTGTACTTGACCATTTGATATAATTTCAAAGAATTCCAGAGTGTGTTATTAATGTTATTCGGGAATCAGTACTACAGAACAAGTAGTTCATGTAACACTAAAGGTAGGGTGTGTTCAAGCAATAACACACAAAGTATCCAACTACAACAGCAAACATACTACTTATACCTCATTACAGGTTGCAACTTGCAAGAACTATGATCTGCTCGTTTCAGGACTAGATTTGCTAACACACATGATTTGACACTTACAGACTTACTGTTTCCTACTAATTTCCATTCTTCCCTTTCATATCCCATACCAGCTTTTGAAGTTAGACAGATGAAATATGCACAATGAGCAATCATGGATCACAAGGAATCATCACACAAGGTGCGAAGGTATAACGCAATACAAGACAGAATAGTACCGTGAAACAAAACATCTATGTGGGATAGAGTATGACCCACTCACCCACTACATCTTGGACCTACAGATCAATTTTATCAGATAAAGCCTTCTTTTGCACATTCAGTTTTAGGTAAATGAAGACAAAGATTCATGGGAATATTTGTTTGGTAGTGTACCATTTCATGACTAACCTCATAGATGATAGATGCGTCGCACATTTCTTTGCTGATTCACATCGGGATTGCACATGTCATACACCTTGCATTCATGTACAAATGTATACCATGCGCACCATCTATCAACAAAAATAGACACACAAGGAAATAGCTGGACAGGTGATATGCAGGTGGTAGCTGTCCTCAGCTACTATCAAGTATCAACCTTACGGTTAAAAAAGTCGGGTAGACTGAAGTTTTCAGACATGAGGTAGTATTATGGAACTTCTTTGTATTTCCTTTGAAATACAATTACCTGCTTCAATGGTTACTAAAACAGCAAAAGCATTTTAGACAGGAAAACCACTTAAAATTTCATTTTATTAAGCAATTGAATGGCAAAAAGATTTAAAAATTTAAAGAGGGTACAGATAAGATAACGTGCATTAACTTGGAAAGGACAGCTAGTATAGTTATTCTTCGTATTTTTAAAATAATGGAAAGGCCACATTTCATGTTTGTCCATATATTTGTACCTACTGAAATGAAGAACCTTAGCAGAACTTGTTAGGCTTTTTTACACTTGGGGAGTGGGTAACTTTAGCCTCTTTGTTGCACCACATACATCAACTACTCGACAAAGTATGTGGTACAAGATTGAAGAACTAAGATGAATAAATAATACACAGGCATAAACTGTACAATTCGACAAAGTAGCTAAAATGACACTAAAGTTGTAACCATCACAAGCATTTTCAAAGTTTGAAACAATTTATAGTAAAGTCATCTTGAAGACTACATTCAGTAATCGCTGACTGTTACAGATAAAGAATTGGTAGAGTATCATATAAAACTTTTATCAAGTAATTTGCCATATCTAAGTAGGACAAGACATGCACTTAACAGCTTGCTACCATTCACATATTCACTCATTCACACGCCAAATCTGCACGGCAGTAATTATTAGAGTTATCAATTGCCAAACTAATGGGATGATAAATAACCCAAGACTCTCCAATAGCCAATACGGATCAACTTATCACCTCTAGCCACTTGTTAGTAAAACTTATATAGTACTTCTTTAACATCCTCAATGTGGTTTGTAGATCATAAGATATTTCCTTGAGATCCTAGTATATCAATACCACTAATCTGGGATATTCTACATTCGACAAGGCAGAGGAGAATGTGTTTTGCATTTCAACCATCTTACGTCAAACAGGTCATAACATTCACACAAACAATTACCGTTGCTGAGTTGTTCAAAATTACTTTTTTGTTTATTAGAGTGAAATGGTGTGTGTGTGTGTGTGCTGTGTGTGTCTGGGGGACGAAAGGGGGGTTGATTGCTTACAGAAACTACTTTGATTGAAAAGCTGGAGGTACATTATTAATTATACTAATCTCCATGACTCTCATCTAAAAATTATGCCATATCATCTAACATCTCAAACTGAGTGACATAAGACCAGCCTAGTAATGGATATGACAGACATATTACCTGATCTTTATGCTAATCACTACAATGAAAAATTCAGAACTAACAGTTCCAGGTTTCATCTTTGCAATAATGATTAAACTTCTGCCTCAATCATAAAATTGCCTGTCTAGATCACAGAACAGGGGAAGATAAAAACAATGACATTACTAAAAGGAAAATAATATAACAGCACACCAAAAGGCCCCATGCTTGAAAGCTAATTACTTCTATAAACATGTGAATTTAAATTGGAGCGGACTATTTTTCATGAACTTAGAAATAGCACTCATAAACTAGATCTCTTGTCCTGACTTGTGATACAGAGTTGACCGCTACGCATAGAGGACAACATGCTGAACACTGGCATTCTCACAGAGAGCATGCATATGACATTGTGTACCACATGTACCAGATCTGGATATATTTCTTGATCTACTGTTCACATAGGTAAGCACAAGACCAGCGTCTAGTTGAATTCATCATATTTAGCATCTTCTCCAGCAAACCCGTTAAATTTTAGGATACATTAGACAAAAATGGTACTAATACACAATGATGATACTGCTGTTACTTTCCAAAAACAAAAAAAGGCGCGTATAAGTGGTGGCATATTATACACATAAATATCATACCAAATCAAGATTAAAACAAAAACAGAAAGAATAAGTAACTTGGAACTTATAAAGGTAGCTAATCATGATATATTAGAAACTCAATGTTTTGAAACTCACAACAGGGATAGCACAGATCATATAACGTATATGCATATGAGCCAAAAGGGTCATACTTTACAAATTACACACAATAAGATTCTAAAACAGTAATTGTAAAAGTAAGAAACTTTTAAGTTTTTTAGTACACGAATGTACACCCACATCCAACAGTGAACTAAGATTAATGAGACCAGAAAAAAAAAACTCAGGATTTAGTTAGAGTGGGTTCACCGGGAGGAATGATCTACACAATCTCCCCAGGTCGGAATCCACCATCACCACAATCAGAACCAGGATCAAGTCCACAAGGAGAGTCAAACCACTTTGGATTTTCGGGGTAGAAACCATCAACCTGAATACCGGCAAGACTTCCATCTGGATCCATTCCCTCATCATGCCGTAAAGATTTAGTGAACTTTGCGTTGCTGCAGCCAAGCATACCCTTTTCATCGAAATCACCACACTTCAGCCACTTCTCCTCTTTACAAGTTTCACCCAGCAGAGCTTTCTCATTCCTGCACTGCGTCCTCATCTGATCCCACGAAGCTACCTCTCCAAGAGTCCTACCAAAGCTGTCCTCATCATCTTCAATAATATCTGTATCCTTCCCATCACCATATATCCTAGTATGATGATCATCACCCCAGTCGGGTAAATCATGCTCCACCACCAAAACATCGTCAAGATGTTGCTTCTCTGCCATCACCAATGCAACAGATTTGGATCCATCATCTGCAGCATTTCTAAGTTTACTTACGAAGTCGAATAGGTCACGTGATACTGAACTCAAGAGTTGGGGCGGCATCCTCTCAATTCTACTCTCAAGCAAACCCAACTCATTCTTCACTTCTTGCAGCTGCTGAAGAACTGAATCCTTTCCCAAGAATCCAAAGCCCTCATTTTCCCCTTCATCAGGCATCCCATACACAGTCTCAGGATCCAAAATGAAGCCACCTTTATGCCCGAGCATTCGATGCATAATCCTAGCGTTACCGTCCAGTGGCCCTGGTTCGTGCCCAGAATGCACAGCGTACAGCCTAAAAACAGCAGTTCCTTCTTCCTCGTACACAAACGTCTTATCTTTGTCATTATAGTTGGAGATGGGCACTATCGCTCTTATACGAAACCCACAACCGCACCGCTTTGACGTGTAAGGTTCCCTCTTTAACGTGCGCGATTTTTTGGACGCTGGCTCCCCAGCTCTGTGACACGCGTAATCTTTAACCTCTGCCATAAATGGCTTGTACCTAATATATTTCTGGCGTATACACAAAACAACCTTATGCTTGACGGCCAATTGTTGCAACTTAATTGGCACTTCCTTGGCGGGCACTTCTATGGACTCAGTATATTCAAACCTGCGCCTCTTAGACCTAGGTGCACAACCGGAAGACTCATCAGAGCACACAATGCAAGCAGACACACAAGCCCTAATGTAACTCTCAGGAATACCATAGAACTTAGCACCGACAGTCCAGACCTGCTTAAGTTTATCAACAGTCTCCCTAAACCCTAGGTGCCTGAAATCCCCATCCTCATGAAATGACATAACAATATCCTGCCACTGATCAACATGCGATACAAATTGATTGGTATTATTCTTAAAACAAAGGAAATGGCTAGGGTTACTACCAGCAGCCACAGAAGCATGAACGGTGGTGAGCTTATCTTGAATCCTCTTCCAGGCGGTGACATAGGCCGTATCCTCATTCCGATCTTTCCAGACCGAGCGCCAGCTGGCGAGGACAGTGGGAGGTGTAGCGGCACGAATCTCGTCGGCGGTGGCCAATCGGGCAGCAATCAAGCAATGGACCATTAGATCATGGGAATCCTTGGTGAACGTGTAGAATTGAGAAGATATGTGAGGGTCGGTGCTGACACGACAAGCAATTGGGCGGTTTTGGGGCGAATTGGGGAAATTAGGGTTTTGCATGTTGGAAATTGGGGAAATTAAGAGATTGTTGTTGTTGGGGGCATCACCACCAACACCAACACCACCGTCGGAGGAAGTGCCGTCTTCTTCTTCTTCTTCTTCTTCTTCTTCTTCATCGTCGTCGGATGGGCGGAAGATGTCGATCTCGGCGAGGGAGAAGGCGTCGTCGTCGTCAATGACGACGGAGGGTGGTGGTTGAACGACGAGGTGGTGGAACAGATCTTCCTCGATTTTGTTTGGATGATTATTCATTTTCTTCGATCAATCCAGGGTGCTGGTGGTGCTTCAGCAACTGGATTGGATGATTCTTCTTCTTCTTCTTCTTCTATTCTACTACTACTTGTTTGGTGAATGGATTGGAAGAAAGGAGCCTTTTTGGTTCTTAGTCTTCTGACTCACATTTACTACTACTAGTCCTACTAGTACTCCCTAGTTTAATTCAAGTACAAGTCGGAGTATATTTTAAGTCAATCTTTGTCTTCGAAATAAGTTTGACCGATGGATGATAATGTGTGTTGAAAAAAACAACTAACATCTTAGATTTATAATTCATTTACCATACAAGTCACATTATTCTATTTATCATATAACATACATAACGTCAAACACACTAATAAAAATATTTTATTTGTACGTATTTATACGTTTAGTAAATTTATACGTCTAGTAAAGTAAATATTTTATCTTAGGAAGATTTCTTATTTTTAAGTCGAATTATTACTACATAGTATACTTTCCTGTGTGAGAGAGATTTGATTTCAGTTGAACCTAATAAAGCATACGGATATTTTAGATTCGGTTATTTTTAAGATGGTGAATTAAACCGCTAAAACATATTCACAAATATAGAAGGAAAGAACAAGAAGCATCCGAGAGAACGAAAGTATAATCGTAAGGTTTACTATCGGATGTTAAACAACCAATGAAAACAAAATTTAGATGTATTTATGGATGAGGTAGCAGTTTAAATGTTTGTCCTCAACTTCATTTGTCCACATTCATAAGTTTCAGGACTCATGTAGTCTAGTCTCTAGATAACAAGCTCCTAAAGGTACAATGTCCAATCTAATCTTACGGTAGCAAGTCCGTCGAACAAAAATCGGTATGAACTCTTTTCAACAAATATATATGAAGTGATGCATTTTTTCACATGTGGGGAATGGGCCCATACACACTACGTACGTACGGAGATGAGATATTCTTCGACATTTCCGATATGATTTTGGAATTTATATGAGATCAATGGATCTTAAAAAATTCAAAAAATTAGAAAAGAAAAAAAAAAGGGAAGATTGCTGTAGATGAATGGGAGTACTTAATTAAAAGTATGTGATTTAATGGTAGATGAATGGGCCCATACACACTACGTACGTACGGAGATGAGATATTTTTTGACATTTTCGATATGATTTTGGAATTTATATGAGATCGTTGGATCTTAAAAAATTCAAAAAATTAGAAAAGAAAAAAAAAGGGAAGATTGCTGGTAGATGAATGGGAGTACTTAATTAAAAGTATGTGATTTAAGTTGAAGTAAAATATTAAGCGAAAAAGTGAAGCTCGATATTTAAAATAATTAGTAAAATATTTAATATTAAAAAATCAATGTAAATAATTACTCCCCCATTCCAAAGAACATTCTACATTAGTTTTTTCACTTTTTTTTTTTTAATAATCGAACCATTACAATTTCATAAGTAGCATTACAAAGCTAGTAATAAACTATAAATAATCTCGCAGTTGACGAGAATTGAACCTATGACCAGAAGAATAAAACTAATAATTGTAAGAATAAAATTATTTTATTTTATTTTGTTAAAGGTCTCATACAACCCTGATAATTAAAGTCAAAATGAGGGACAATAAACTTGGGTTTTTTAGATGGGGCCTAACCACTAGTACACCCATTTTAAATTGTGACAAATGCAGTGAGGTTTATTTTTTATTTTAACTTTTTTGAAACTTCATCTAATTAAGTAAAAAGAGAAAAAGATTTTTTTATTATTATTTTTTTTTAACTTTCCTGCCACGATGAGTCTCCCTTCTAACCTGTTCTTCGTGCGGCTCAATTCCCTGCCCGAAAACTACTATGCAACCTGAAGGTATTGTCGATAACTATTTATAAATGAAATCATCTTTTCACACATGTGCATTAATTATGTTTATGTTACTTTGATGATATCTAGTATCCACTTCTTTAAACCCAAGAATGTGTAAGATCGATTTCATGAGAGTGTAGTGGAGCAAAAGAAGGTGGAAAATGAAGAGTTAATTGTTGAAGAATGAATGAAGATAGCCTTGAAATTAGTCTGTAGAGTACTAATTTAGAGTCGTACTGTAGAGTACCGACAGGGAGGTAATATGCCATCAGGGTCACACTCGAAGTCCTTCTACCTCGAAGCCTCTGCGCCTCGAAGTCTTATGGCACTTGCCGTTTTAGCACTATCCGCCGCCTTAGGACCCAAGCTCGAAAGATGCCATCTACCTCGAAGGGGACCCATAGTACTACCTAGTACTGACATGCCTAGTGCTGTCGCTGTCTCCCAGCTCCCCATGCACCCCAAACGGGTCCCGCATCTTGTATCCTATATATATGTGTATTTATTGTGTTCACAAACACACTTGAACAATACACATGCACCCATGCTGTCCAATTCTCCCCTCACGTTAAATCGGTACCGATCTGACTAAGGCAGATCGGACCTATCTCCTCTAACCTCCTACCTTTGTTGTAGGTCGAAGCTCGGACCCTTTCAAGTTTAACTCCTTCCATTCATCTATATGGGACGAGAGGTGATGCCATAAGACCCATCCGGTTTCTACCCGCATCAAGTACTAATTTAGAGTCGTACAGAAATCTGATAGAATAATTTAATAGGACTTGTCACTTGAGTACCTATGTCACTTTAGTTTCTTCGGTGCCGCTTCTCAATGTTTCGGCTATTGAGTTGAGTGGAAAAAAGACATGCAGGCTGGAAGAGAGATCAATCGTGGCAGGGAAGTTAGTCAATAAGACAGTAAAAAATATTTTCCATAAATATTTTTTACTGAACTAGATAAAGTTTAAACGGAAAATAAAAAATTAAACTCTAGTACACATGTCACAATTTAAAGTTGGTGTACTAGTGGTTAAGCCCCTAGCATCTAAAAAAACCCAAAACTTGCTAAAACATGAAACAGTACAGTTGACAAGGGACCAGGATTAATTCATCAAGGAAACTGATCGGATTTCATAGAGCATGGCTTCTAACTGAGCCATCGTATCGATCTTAATTGCAATTCTTTATGCACCTGTAAGACAAATGATTAGATTTCCCAATAAAAAATACTCAAGTGGTGTGGTTTACTCATGCATGTATATAGCTGATGAAGACGTACTTTAATTCACTTGGTTAGTTGGTTAGATGCGGTGAATTTTATAGCTTAAAACCGGGCAATAGAGTTATATATGAAGTTCGAAATATGCCGCCCTTCAGTTGGAATAGAATAGAACAGAGCAGAGCATGTCATGTACATGAGCCTGGCCTTGTATATATTAACCAGACATGACTAAGTGTCAACCAGTTCAATTGTCACAAGTAGCCAAAGTAGAATGATACTAATTCATGTCATTTGAAACCACTGCTTCAGATACACAACTTCAGATTTTCTTTCTGAAACATGCATGTAAATTATGCGCTAGCTACCGCTAGGTTCAAATGAAAAACTGAAACTTAACTTTGCGCATACAAACATAGTATATATATGATACTACATTGATTAAATCAACCAACTGCAGTGAACCAAAACTAGACCAAATCCAGTCCAGGAGCCAAACCAAAGTAGATATATATATATAATGTCTTATCATCAAAACAAAATTGAAAGATTGTACGTATTAAACTGAACAGCCAGGCCCAATCAAGCACAGGTTTGATTGATCTAGCTCCTGCGTGCAGCTTACTTACAATGGCACTAGACTCTCTTTGTATGCATAGGCGGCTGAGGGATTGCGGAGGCATGAAGAATTATATGTTTCCTTGGATCCAAGAATCCTCAACTCCTCAATCACCAAATTATACAAAATAAGTTGTTGTCTTTCACCATCCAGGAACACAACTCCATCTCTCTTCCACACGCCAACTGGTTTCTTCATATCGAACCCATCAACACTAGGGCTCACTTTATACTTATTCGACCACCAAAGCCCATATCCTCCATCAACCAGATACCAATGCCATTGTAATCATCATACGTAAGCAATGAGATACAATCAAAACATACGGCAAGATAACATTTCTTCTGTTTGGCTGAGCGTGGAACTTGGATCATCTTATCCTGGCTGAAACGTTCAGTTTCCAAATCAAACGCAATTAGTGCCGCCAGAGCATTGTTGCTTCGATGAATAGTAAGCCAGTAATACACGCCATTAACACACGTGTTGCACAAAGATTGAACGGCGTACCATTCTGCCTTCATTAAGTCAAGGTCCTTAGAGTAACTCCAGGAATTGGTTCTTGAAGTGTAAATTGCAAGTTGCAATGGATAATCGGGGGCCTCCTCCTCCTCCTCCTTGTCAGTATCAATATCAATATCAGATTCAGAATCATCATCAGTATCAATTTCAATGTAAATATCAGAATCATCATCAGAATCAGAATCGAAGACTAGGCTAATCGGCAGCTCGAGCTCATGATAGGCCGGTAAAGATGAAAAATGCTGAAGCACAATGACCTTGAAATGATAACAGCTTGAGGGTTCGGTTCCGAATCCATATGTGTCAGTGTGGATACCAAAATGGGTCTTAAATTCAGGTTGGGGGATCATCTTCCGTTGTTGGGTTGCAGGATTAAGAAGAGACATTTGGCGTTTTTCGTCATAAACAACAGAGAAGATGCCATTACATGGACCAAGAAGAATATTGACCTCATGCTCAGGATCTTTCAACAGCTTGAGTTTTTGATGATCAGAAAAGGTTTCATCACTAAACAGAGCAAAAATACGTCTCTTGGTTCCAGGTTGGAACATACGAAGAAGCAGGCGCTCCTTGTTGTTGCTGCTGTTGAGATGTTTGGTAATTAAGGATGGATCTGAAGTTTCTGCGCAAGCCACTTTTTGCAGACACATTTGAAGCAACACAACGCTTTCACAGGCAGTTCTGCCATTATCTCTGTCATCAAGTCTTCATGAAAAAAGGTACTTCATCGTCTTCTTATTCTCTCAGCCATTGGGCTGTCCTGTTACAAATTGACCATGAACAGCACTAATTAAACTTGGTCTATAACTTCCGCCCCTGTCTATAACAGAGCAACTAAGATCGTCGCAACAATTAAAAAGAGAAAATTGCGCCAACATATGTAAGTAGTCTGTTTGCACTAAACTAGTACTAGTAATGTTCCAAAATGCGCATATTGTAGCAGCCTAGTTAATCCATATAGTTTTAAGATTTAAACTTGACATTTTAGATTTAGTCCATGTATTATCATTTATCCTATGTTGCAACTTGTAAGCGATTAAATTTAGCTTAGGGAAGCTCGATCGGCTTCATAAGCTTTAACAAGAAAAGTACGTTAAAGAATGTTGTTTTTGTTAGAATATACGTAGTATATATATTGTGTAATATTGATAAATATGTTAATGTATATATGTAGGCTAAATAGAGCCCTAGAATAGTGAATCTCGCTTGTATTTATACACCCTTTTCAGTGAATGAGAAAGTAACGATTCATATTCTTTCATGGTACCAAACTAGGTTAGATCCTAGCTTCCGCCTCCCAACCTCTCTTTCTCTTCACTGCCGTCTTCTAGCCGACTCTCTCTCCCCCCTCACCATGACTGGCACCTCCGCCACCGACCCTCCTTCCCCTAAGGCCAAAGATTCTGCCACCTCCTCTTCTCCTTCTTTCCATCCGACGCTTGTCGTTTCAAACATCAAAAACCCACGTCCCCATAACCCTTGAAACCGAGAATATTCACTACGCCACATGGGCTGAATTATTCAAGGTTCATTTTCGTTCCCACAAAGTTCTTCATCATATCCTTCCTCCAAAACCCAAAGATGCGGAGGATACTGTCCCGGATCCTCTATCTGCCGCCGAACAGGTGGGATACCCTCAATGCAACCGTTGTTCGGTGGATGTATTCCACAATCTCTTCTGACCTCTTGAACAGAGTCATTGAGCCTGACATCTCTCCCGTCACTCTCTGGAATCGCATCCGGGAATGTTTTCAAGACAATGAAAACTCTTGTGCGGTGGTTCTTAAACATGAGTTTAACAACTCCCATCTGAAGGATTTTCCCAATGTTTCTCTCTATTGTCAACATCTCAAGTCCCTTTCGGATCAGTTGAAAAATGTTGGTGCCCCAGTTCCGAACAATCGGTTGATTCTTCGCATGATTGTCGGTCTCACCCCTGCCTATAAGGGTGTTGCTTCTGTCATCCGCCATAAGAAGGTCTTGCCCCCTTTTATGAAGTCCGTTCCATGCTCACACTCGAGGAGAATAGTCTGAAGGAAACCGCCTCCCTTGATGATGCCCTGGTCGTTTCTGACAGCCATGCCCCAGCCGCTCCTTCTGCTCCCGGCCGTGGTCGATCTCAGAAACCACGGAACCCCAAACCTTGCTGGGACTCTGGAGGATACCCAGGCCAGTCCTATGGCCGTGGCAGAGGTGGTTACCAGGCTGTCCAGCAGTCGTATGCCCCGCCTACAGGTCCCTCGACATGGCAGGACCCTCCCTGGTGGGCATATTCCCCACCTCAGTGGGCCACACCTCCCTGCCTCTACCCGACTCAGGCTCTTACACCCCCTCCGTCCCGCCAGCATGCTCAGCCTGGCCTGTTAGGCCTTCGCCCAGGCTCCCCGACGCCTCAGGCTTATCATGCTCGACAATGGGCTTCGACGGATATTGAATCGGCTATGCACACCATGTCTCTGGCACAACTGGACCCGCACTTGTACATGGACACCGGTGCCTCCTCCCACATGACAAATTCCCGAGGTAATTTATCGTCTTATTTTAATACGAGCATTAAAACTAATGGTGTAACTGTTGGTAGCGGTCAGTATATTCCTGTTTATGATTACGGTCATGCTTCTATTAGTATTCCCACCCAGCCTTTATCCCTCGAGAATGTTTTGCATACACCAAATCTTGTCAAACACTTAGTTTCCATGCGAAAGTTTACTTCTGATAATCATGTTTCCGTAGTTTTTGACCCCACTGGTTTTTCTGTGCATGATTTACAGAACGGGAATCGTATCATGAGATGTGAGAGCTCGAGTCCATTATATCCCGTCATTCCTCCCAACGCGAGTCATCCTACCCCACCAACAGCTGCCTAGCATCCTCCACTTGGCATCATCGTTTGGGTCATCCCAGAGATCAAATTTTATCTAGTCTTAGGTCCAATAAGCTTATTATTGATTGTAATAGTTTCTCTAAATCTACTACATGTCAATCTTGTAGTCTTGGTAAACAAGTTAAACTCCCCTTTTTGCCTTCTACTTCGAATACATGCATGCCTTTTGATATTATACATAGTGATCTTTGGACATCTCCAACTTTGAGTTCCTCTATTATGTCTTATTCTTGGATGATTTTACAAATTTTGTATGGATTTATCCTCTTGCTCATAAATCACAAGTTTTCTCCATCTTTACAAAATTTCAAGCTCACATACACACCCAATTTGAACGCAAAATTAAAACTTTACAATGTGACAATGGGGGTGAGTTTGATAACAATGCCTTTCGCCAATTCTGTGATACTCACGACATTTCCTTCCAGTTTTCTTGTCCCCATACTTCTTCTCAAAATGGCAAAGCCGAGAGAAAACTTCGGTCCATTAACAATATTATCCGGACCCTTCTCATTCATGCTTCCTTACCACCTTCTTTTTGGCATCACGCCTTGCATATGGCCGCTTACCTCCTTAATATTTTGCCTAGTAAACTCCTCGCCTATAAATCCCCAGTCCAAGCTCTTTACCACCGTATTCCCTCCTACACTCATCTTCGTAATTTTGGATGTTTGTGTTATCCTCTTTTTCCCTCCACCACTATTCACAAGCTCCAACCCCGTTCCACTCCTTGTGTAATTTTGGGATATCCCGATAATCATCGTGGCTATAAATGTTTTGATTTATCATCCTGAAAAATAATCATGTGTCATCATGTCCAATTTGATGAATCCGTTTTTCCCATGGCCAAAACCGATACACATGCACCGGCTGCCTATGATTTTCTAGGCGATGGACTCCCTGCCCAACTCATCTCGTTCTTGTCTCCAAGCCATGCATGGTCGTTCCCTTCATCCCCAATCTCCCGTTGTCCGCGAACCACCACCACCGTCACCTCTGGCCTCTTCCCCTACGGCCCAGCCATCCTCACCCCCCAGCCCCCTTTCTCCTATTCAGCCCCTTCCAAGTCCAGTTCCCCCATCACCGACCTCCACTTCCCCGTCCCGTCCATCACCAGTGATAGAACCATTGCCTCCTCCTACTCGCCCCACGCGCTATACTGTCCATCCCCCACAACGTCATGTCACTCGAAGCCAACATGATATCCACCGTCCCAAATCCATTTTTGGTCCGTCCGCGCTTACTTTTACGGTTACTCCTTCCGCTATTCCTCGTAATCTGGTAGAAGCTCTCCGTAATCCTAATTGGAAACTGGCCATGACTAATGAGTTTAATGCTCTTATTACAAATAAGACGTGGGAATTATTACCTAGGACACCGGGTGTCAATGTTATACGTTCTATGTGGATTTTTACTCATAAAATTAAGTCTGATGGTTCATTTCAGCGGCATAAGGCCCGTCTTGTAGGTGATGGCAAAACTCAGCAGGTTGGTATTGATTGTGGTGAGACTTTTAGTCTCGTGGTCAAACCGGCTACTATTCGCCTTTTTCTCAGCATTGCTCTCTCCCGTCGGTGGTCTATTCATCAACTAGATGTTAGCAATGCCTTCTCACATGGCACCTTACAGGAAACGGTCTATATGTATCAACCTATGGGGTTCCGCGACCCGGCTCATCCTGACTCCGTGTGTCTCTTACGAAAGTCTTTATATGGCCTTAAACAAGCTCCTCGAGCGTGGTATCAACGCTTTGCTGATTTTGTCGCCACTATTGGGTTCTCCAATAGTAAGTGTGATACCTCTTTGTTCATCTACACACGTGGGGCCGACACCGCCTATTTGCTTCTCTATGTGGACGATATAATCTTGGCCGCTTCCTCGGATCAACTTCGGCTAACTATTATGGCTCAACTTGACTCCGACTTTGCTACGAAGGACTTGGGGCTCCTCAATGATTTTCTTGGCATTCGGGTCACTCGTCATGCGCATGGTCTCTTCCTCTCTCAAGCTAAGTATGCGGCTGAGATCATTGAGCGCGCCAGCATGCGCTTCTGCAACCCGTCCGCCACTCCCATCGACACCAAGCCCAAGCTTAGTGCCTCGGTTGGCAGTCCGTTTGTGGATCCTACTTTGTATCGGGGCTCTCCAATACCTCACCTTCACTCGTTCGAATCTCTCCTATGTTGTTCAGCAGGTATGTCTACACATGCATGATCCACGGAATGAGCATATGGATGCTCTCAAGCGTATCCTGCGCTATGTCCAAGGCACTCTTACCCTTGGATTACATCTTTCGGCCTCCTCTACTCGGGATTTGGTTGCTTATACCGATGCCGACTGGGCCGGCTGTCCCGACACACGTCGTTCTACCTCTGGTTATTGTGTTTTTCTTGGGGATAATTTGATATCTTGGCCATCCAAACGTCATCCCACCCTTTCACGCTCTAGTGCCGAAGCCGAGTACCGTGGTGTGGCCAATGTTGTGGCTGAATCTTGCTGGATTCGCAACCTGCTTCTTGAGCTCCTTTGTCCCGTCCATAAAGTTACTTTGGTCTATTGTGACAATGTGAGTGCCATTTATCTTTCCGGGAATCCGGTCCAGCATCAGCGTACCAAACATATTGAGATGGATATACATTTTGTTCGCGAGAAAGTGGCCCGAGGTGAAGTTCGCGTTCTCCATGTTCCCTCTCGCTATCAGATTGCGGATATTTTTACCAAATGGCTCTCGTTGGTGCTCTTTGATGACTTCCGTTCCAGTCTCAACGTTCGAGAACCTCCCGTTTCGACTGCGGGGGAGTGTTAGAATATACGTAGTATATATCTTGTGTAATATTGATAAATATGTTAATGTATATCTGGCCTAAATAGAGCCCTAGAATAGTGAATCTCTCTTGTATTTATACACCCTCTCAGTGAATGAGAAAGTAACGATTCATATTCTTTCAGTTTTTAGCGTTTGGAGAAAATGGGTATAACATCGGATATTTGAACCTGAACAAAATCAATCAATTTATACAAATTAAAAAAATAGACACAATTACATAAACTTAAAAATATTTAAGAACCAAGAGTAAATAGAATGACATCCTCTATATTACATATTACAGGATGACCTCAATATATATGGTTCAAATAAAATTAAATTATTTTGAGAACATATTAGAAGTCAAGATCAAATCCGTTTACTCGTTTACATTCGCATATTACCCAAAATTTAAAAATATAAAAACATTTACCCAAAATACTATCCAAAATGTCGATGAGGATTGTTTTGGATTCGATAGTAAGATCTTTAGTAAAATCGACACCTTTAAATGAAACTATATTATACAGTAATTGGTTGTACCTATAATCTCAAAACAAGCGCTCATAGTACATAAAATCATTCCATACAAAAATCACAAATGGTTCAAATTTATTCTAACATGAACATGTAAAAGAAAAGTGAATATCTCAGAAAAATCGGTCCAATTAATGTTGGAAGACACACGAGGATGCATGAGACGTGCGATTCGTTACCAAATATGTAAGCAAACACAAAAGTGAATGGCTATCGGTATCACACGTACAATTTTCAGAGCTCGCTCTTTAGATCTGAACAATACAGTGATTACCCTAACACAATCAATTAACTCTAAAAAACTATATTTGAGACCCTCGCGCCGCTTTATTTTCACTAATGAACATCGGTACTGAACAAAAAATTAGGGTTTGTGGGTTTAAATACGCTTAGATCATTTAATGGGCCATGAGTCAAAGATTGGGCCTAGGTACTTGCTTACTCTTGTGAATTAATTGACACCCGACTCGTCCAAAGTAGGATCCAGTACATCGGGTCAGCCAAAATGTCTTACGCTTAGCAATAACAAACATAGAACAGGAAAATTACAAAATTACCCCATGCCTAAGGCATACTGACAGGTACTTAGTTGATTAAGTGTCGATGAAATTATAGTTGCTACTACTGCAGGTCAGTTGCATGCTACTAGTTCTTTTTAAAAGGATCCTGCTGGCTTGCTACTATTCAATAATACAGGCGCTTTCCCTTCGTTTTTTTTCTTTTGTAATGTTTTTTTTTCAATTTTTTTTAACAATCTTCGACAAATATTACTAATATTTTATATATTTTTAATATATTCTTGTGGTTATTATAATACATATTGGAGTCGATGATATGTTATTGGGGTGATTCAAATTCAAATGAATCAAAGAAACAATAAAAAATTAGAATTAGGATATTGAGTTATATAAAGAAAAGTTTAGTTCTGTCATGTGTGACGGTTTTAAAAGTTTAGGGCTAATCTTTTAAATTATGAAATTCTAAGGACTTTTGCAATTTATAAATAATTTCTACCATTTAGGAAATCAGATGTAACACCCCAAATTTCAGAGAGATTAAAGGGATTGAGAACGCTACTCATACCAAGGTGCATCTTTCTTTTCGGGAATTCACCTAGAAGAACTTCAGAGTTAAGCGTGTTTGCTCTAGGCACTTCTAGGATGGGTGACCTACTGGGAAGTTCCCGGTGCGCGCACGAGTGAGGAAAAAGTGTGCGGATTAGAACCTGCGTTGGTATGTGGGGCCAGCATATTATCCCAGAGATCTGTCCAAGAGTAACCTCACCGGCCCGTTGGGTCGGGTCTCAGCCCGTTAGTGGGACGAGTCGTCGTTACAAGTGGTATCAGAGCCGAACTATCTGGAACTGCAGGAGCTAAATGTCATACGGGGCAAAGTGCTACACTGTGTGGGCGGTGGGAGCCTCCTTTAGAATTCACCACGAATGGTTGGTCTTGGGACAGGGCACAACGAGGACGTTGCAGAATTTAAGAGGGAGTGATTGTAACACCCCAAATTTCAGAGAGCTTAAAGGGATTGAGAATGATACTCATACCATCAAGGTCCACCTTTCTTTTCGGGAATTCACCTAAAAGAACTTCAAAGTTAAGCATGCTTGCTCTGGGACAATTGTAGGTTGGGTGACCTACTGGAAAGTTCTCGGTGCGCGCACGAGTGAGGATAAAGTGCGCAGATTAGAATCCGTGTTGGTCTGTGGGGCCAGCATATCACCCCGGAGAGCTGTCCAGGATTAACCTCGCCGGCCTATTGGGCCGGGTCTCAACCCGTTAGTGGGTCGGGTCGTTACAATTTTCCTACACACAGATACTACAACAGCAGGCCATACAAAAAAAGAAAATAAAATGGGTCTGCCTGAGTGTCGAACCCATGACCAGCCCTATACTTCCCATCCATTTGTTTCAGCAAATCTTCTTACTTTTGCCTGGGACATAACTTGGTTTTATGTTGTCAAAAACAAATCCAGGAGGTGAAAAATCCAGTAATTGTCTCCAATACAAGCTAACAATTGCTCATTTCATCAATATAACTGTTCTCTCACAGAAATAGTATAGATCAACATTTGTTACAGACTTACAGTATGTTGTTCCCCCGGATTCACAGTCTGGGATTAAATAGGCCAGTGAAAGGATGGATGAATTCTACTACGACAATACACCAATTCTCTGTAAATGGACATGTTAAGGTTCAGCTGTGTTTTGAACAACTGACTCATACCATAATATAATCAATCTACATTCCCAAACAACACATGATAAAATTACAAAATTCTTAATTTTATATAGACTCAATATATATATCATACAGTACCTGGCTAGTTTCTTCTAACAATTTACCAAGCATCCATTCTAATATCACTTTGATTCAACTCTTCACCTACCAGAATTTTGACTTTGAGAGGGGTAGCAAATGGACTTTTGCAGAGATCCTCGGTTCAAACAAACAAATATTCAACATCTCTGTCCCAATAATGTCATTGTTTAGAAATATTCTTGTGCATCAATGTGATCAGGCCTTGAAGGATATTCAAGACAATGAAGGGCAGGCATTCTTCGAAAATCTTCTTCAGTATAACCAGGTATAAACTAGTGCCACCTATCCATCCTGAATACCTGATACATGATAATACATCCTTTAGGAAATTAAAGAACCGCATCATGCATAATAGATACCGCAACACTCGAACACATATATATAGTTGTTCTTCTTGAACCAGTGTCTCAGTGCAAGCATGAACTGCTACGTTGGTGATCTGTAATCAAATTAAGGGTGGCGCTTAATACAACATGTGCCCACCCTTTCCCTTCCCGAGCGGAGCCAGAAACTACTAGAACCTAGAGTTCTTTTCCAATTTGGTTCCACGTACGTATACACACCTAGAGTTCTTCCGTTGTCAAGACTGCTAATTTCCAAATGCAAGCTTATTTTCTCAGTCTATTCGTACATTCTCACTATTGTAATTAATCAACCAGCGAACCTCTTTCTCCTTAAGGATCAAAGTTCAAGCACAATGCTGTCTGACAGCCGGTTGTAGATTCATAGTCACGCTCAAGCAACCGGGTTAGCAGAATCTACATCGATATATATATATATATATATATATATATATATATATATATATATATATATATATATATATATATATATATATATATATATATATATATATATATATATATATATATATATATATATATATAGTCACAGATTCAATGGATGAAGTTCTCAATGAGATAGACATAACTCATTAGTACTCTGGGCACGCGGTTCATACAAAAGCTAGTTGATTAACTCATGAGTCCTCTTCATACAAAAGATAGCTAGCTAGTTGATTAACTCGATCACTATTGATGAGAAAGACAATTAAGTAGCTGGGCTGGGCTAGGTTACATATACTACAAATTACTCGTATAAGCCAGGTCTAGGTGAAACTGATCAGTTGATAGTAGTACGTACTAAGATAACGTACATTAGAACCGCGGGTAGCTATAGATGGATATATCATGGATCTGTCCTGAATCTAACTCCCGGAAAGTAAGTAGAAACATACTCCCGAGCCTGCAGTGAGTGGAGGTCATCACCTTCTTCTTCTTCTTCTTCTTCAATCAGTTCATGATGATGATGATCGTTGCAGCTGTAAGTAGCCATGGAGGTACCATTAACATTTTTTCCTTCTTCTTCTGCAGCCCCAAAACACAGCATCTGGGAGGAGTTATTGGAGATGAGGGAGGATTGGAAATTATCTGCTAGAGCTCCTCCTCCTGCAGCTGCAACCTGGAGCGTAGATATACGAGCTTGAACGAATGCCAATTCCGCCTGCAAATTCACCACCTACATGCACTCCATCGATCGCATACGTACATTGGAAACAAATAAGTTATTATGGTCCGCTTTATGTGAACTGTGAAGGATATCAAGACTTCCATAATATAAACGTTTTTGTAAAATTTTTTTAATATGATTTAAGATTAATTTAGAGTTTGGAAAAAGCAAAACAAAATTAATGAAGTATTAAAATTGCAAAACATATATACTGAGGCAGTAATAGTACTCACTAGTCACTAGTAGTAGATAGTTTTGCGCCCAAATGACGTTTATGTTGCTTGCATTACACGTTTTATTCTAAGCATTTTTGCAGATTGAAAAAGAGAGATTTGATTGTGCTGTTGTTACTTGTTAATGATTGTATTGTATTGTCACCCGGTCACCCCGGTGATTATTTTTTATTTTCTTTACCCAAATTAATAAGTCCAACTTTTTTTTTCAGAATGAAAGATCATATATTTCATCAAATCAAACTTACATCCGGAAAATCGAAAGGTACCGTAGAGGAACCAGAGCCGTCCAACTTTGAAGAAGAGTTGTTTTTCATTCCAAAATAAAGAATCCATCTTATAATATATAAAAATTATATTATTACATTAGTTTTAACATATTATTATATTTAAAATAACATTTTCATATATCACACATGCTCTTATACTAGCTAGCTAGTTATCACCTCTTTGCATCATCTATATATTTAGGAAAAATTCAATATAAGAATAAAATTTATAATTAAAACTTAATTCAAAACATTGAATTTGAAAATGAAAAAAAAACAAAAATGTTTCTACTTCCACTAAAATAAACAATTCACTCTTATGATCTACTCTCCGGATGAGATGAAGACTTTGTGATACATATCCCTCCAATTATACAATATATTTTTAATCTGCCATCCAAATGATTCATAAAAGTCAATCTTGAACCAATAATTGTATACCCCTGCCCTCATTAAAAGCTTTCATAGTTTTTTTTTTTGGAACAATGTCCAGCAACCTTAATTCCCCACTTGGTTACAAGCTCTCGTTACTTAGCTCGAAAAAAAAAAAAAAAAAAAAAAAAAAAAAAAAAAAAAAAAACTTTCATAGTTCATGCACATCTATCGATCATCAATTCATCATATATTAAAATATTTTTATTTAATTTTATTAATATAGTGTTATATATCCCTTTCCAAGATATATAGTGAGAGTACTCGAATAGTGAGGTTCACACAGTGCTCCAATATTTAACTCGAATGTAAACTTGCACATCCACAAACTAATGGCGTGTACGCAAAATATATGGTGAAAATCATACTTCCTAGCTATTTTTCAGTTTTGTATGTTCAGCAATTAGATAAAAATTATTGAACGAAATAGTGAAGCTTTAAACCTAAGATAAGATAAATCGAACTAAAAGTTAGCACTGCGCTAGCTAGTCAAACTAATTAAAGAGTAAAATTAATCTATCTTTATTCTTAACATAGATGGTACTATATATATGTTGGACATTTTCATAGCCAATTCAAGAGTTAAAAAAATTAACCTATCAAGTATATATAGCTCGCTAGTTCCTAGTTATATGTTTCAAAATATTCAAAATGATTAGTATAAAAGCAACTAATTAATTAGAGTATGTAGTAGTACCTGTTGTTGAAGGGAGAAAATGTGACCAACACAGCCATAGACAGGATCCCTAGCCCTAGCAAGGGCCTCATAGCAAAGGGAGACAACGGCATCAAGACGACGGTGCGGCGGGATACGAAGAAGCAGCTTAGTGGCGTTGCTAGCGCCAAAGACACGGTGCACCGCCGCAAAGTGAGATGTGCCCTGGTCGGAGTCAAAGTAAGGTGCAAAAACACATGTACTCTTCACACATTTCCTTCTTAGAAACTTGCAAGCGCCACACGGACCAACATGATGCTGATGATGACCATCACTATTACCCATTTCTTCTTACTTCTAGGTTTTGTACAATTTATTTTGAGAGGTGATATATATAGAGAGATAAGGGTCCGGTATGACAACAAGCTTATGTCTTTGTTGCTATTTCGGGTTTTCTCTTTATTAGCCTAGTAGGCAGTAGCTATCCGTGGGATGCGTTTTCTTCTAGCCAGTATTTTATTGTATTACGAGTATTTTATTATTGAACCAAACTGGGAAGTTGTAGATCGAGCTTTTGGTGTTGAGTTAAGTCTTAAGTGTGATCATGTTGCTATTAAGTAGCAAATGGACTCTTTTAAGTCTTGAGTTCGTCTTAATCGATAAAGTTTTTTATTTCACTTCACTGTAAATTTATGTTCGGCTCCGTAAATATTTGTAGGTTCATTACCTGTGTTTGGTACTTGATTTTGAAAGTGGATTTTTAATTTTGATTTTTGAAGTACCAAAGTTAGTCTCAAAAATCCACCTCCAAAATCCAGTACCAAACACAACACAAGGTTAGTCTCTCACTCTCTCCATACCTTTCATAATATAGTCTACATTATGAATTATATTAGTCAATCTTGAATTGTTTATATGATTTTTTTTTTTTGAAACACCAAAATTTTATTAAAAAAACATAAAAAATGCTCGGAATAATTATATCGGAGTTCATACATACAACTAATCAATACACACACCCAATTGTTTATGTAATTTTGTTAAACTTTGATTCTTTACCAAAGCTTTCACCTTAAATTCCTTATTTTTAACATTTTATTTTATATTTTCACTTTATTTTAAAGTTTATCACGAGCAAGTTCGAACCTTTTTTCCTCATTTTATTAACTTTCGCTCGAGTATAAATATTATTAATCGAGTTCGAACCTTAAACTTTGCTCTTTTTATTAACTTAGGCTCGAGTATAAGTATTATTACTCGAGTTCGAACCTTAAATTTTTCTCGTTTTCTTGACTTAGGCTCGGCTCGAGTGCTATTCGAATTCGAGCCAAATTCAACAATACTCGAACTAAAGTTAACAATAGTGCACTTAATTACTTCGTCTTGTGAGTTAATTCCGGTAAAAAACTATCCTTAAATGATACTGAGATGAAGAAATTAGAACATTGGAATTTCTTTTTATTTTTTATTTTTTATTTTTTGAAAATTTATACTGCTAATAAATAATTAATGTCATGTTCGTTGATTATTATTAAAATTTATAAACAATCGAGTTCGATCGAAGATCACAACTTGTTTACTGAGTTATGCTTCAATTTTAATTCCACTCATACACTATACCCCTTGTCTGTGAGTGTTGTTGCATCCCCAAGTAAATTGTAATGTAACAGTAGTGTTGGCGAAGAGACGGAAAGATCTACTAGTAACCTTTAAAGCCACGGTAACCGGAAAAAGAATGAATGAAAGAAAGAATGATTGAATGCGTGAAGCAATTGAACATGTACATTCATACACTAACACTAATGGAGTAATATATATACTAATATGTGACTATCCCTCGGACTCGTATTGTATTGTACTCGTATCGTACTGTTACATCTTTAAACAATAATACAATGTATTCTCTACATGACACTTTAATTAATACTCGATCCTTTCCTTCCATTAGAATTTAATAGTTTGGTTTTTGGCAACAATATAATAAGAATATAATAAGAAAATGAGTATAACGTTGAGTTATATTGTACGTAGCACGCGGAGTATCTTGATGTGATAGAAGAATAAAATTGAAATACCGAGGAGTTAATTTTTTTTGGTTAAAAAATAAATGAATAAATAATAAAGTATGATTAAGTTGTAAACACATACTCTATAATGTTAACCATATTTTTAAAAATGATAAATAAATCATATCGTTCAACTATAGAGGATTAGAATTGGTAAATTGATTCAACCGTAACTAGTGATGTTAAATGAGCCGAACCGAGTATCGTCGAGTTCGGCTCGAGCTTGAATAACATTCGAGCCGAGTTTAGGCTAGACACGTTAAGAAAATGAGCAAAAAAAATAAAAAGGCTCAAGCTCGAGCCATAATATTTATACTCGAGCTCGGCTCGAGAAATCTCGAGCCGAATCTGAACGAGCTCAAGCTGAGTTCATGATAAAATGTTTCAAATAATACATGTGAAAATGTGAAATAAGATGTTAGAATAAAAGAATTTAATATTGCATATATTAGTATAGTTTAACATGTCAAAAGATAAAATTGTGAAAGTCTAATAAAATTCAAATATAAACAATTCAAAATGAATCGATATATATATTTGAAAATGTAAATTATAGTATACTTTATATATATAAAGTATCTCGAACCTAACGAACGGATTATATTTGAGGTCGGATCAAAAACCTTATCAATCGATCCCAACTCGAATCTTAACAAATCGAGTCGGATACACGAGAAGCTAGCATAACATCATTTAACGATATGATACACGGCGATTATAGAACTAGCTAGCTATAGCGCCCACGTGGGACATACATCCAATCTATCTGTCTGTCTCTCACTCAGTCACTTCTCTCTCTCACTGGTCTTTTCAGTCAATCACACAACATTGCATGCACACATTTCATTTGTAGATTCATAATCATCATTTCATGCTCCATACTTCTTCTTCCTGGTGTAGTACAATTTCAAAAATCAATATTACTCCGTACCATAAAATATATAATCAATTCGTACCAATGTAATTTATACATTTTTAATATTATATATTTCATCCGTTCTCTCAGAAGATTTCTACTTTGATTTTTTTCGGTTAACAGCTTTCATCTTTGACTCTCAGTTGCTATTAAACAATAGTGATAAAAGATTTAACGAAATTGTATTATGAAAATATAGAACCTAAATTTTTAGAATATAATTTTGTTACATACTTTATCATTATAATTTAAGATTAATCAGGAGTCAAAGTTGAAAGTTGTTGACCGAAAAAAGTCAAACCAGAAAGTTTTTGAGACACTACAAGAAATCTCACTTTTAGCAACCACTTTTAGCGACGGATCGATCGGTTGTTAATTTTAGCGACCGATCGATCTTTTAGCGACGGATAAACTACCCTAGCGACGGATAAAATCAGTTCGCTATAAAGCGTACGTAGGGTGTGGAGGTTCAGCGACGGATGACTCATTCGTTGCTAAATAGCGACGGATGACTCATCGGTCGCTGTTTTTTGCGACCGATGAAGTCTATCGGTCGCTATTTAGCGACCGATGAATTATCCGTCGCTAGGCGTTGACCCAGTAAAAAAAAAAGGATTTTGATATATAGCGACCGATGACGTCATCAGACGCTAGTTAACGACTGATGGGACCATCGGTCGCTGTTTTAGCGACGGATGAGCCATCCGTCGCTAGCTGGTCCACATATATGTCGAGACTTAGCGTCTCAGACATAACACACAGACAGAACAGCAGCAGCCGCCTGTTTCTCCTCACCGGCGCGATTTTCTCCTCCCATATCTTCTTCATTTCTTCACCATTTCAAGCAAGGTTATAGGAATTTCGAAGCTCTTTCATCAAGGAACAAGGGTAGCTAGTCAATTGCGTGATTCTTTCACCATTTCTTCCGCAATCAAAGGTATTAACTTCGAACCCTAACTTGTCTAAATGTTGGTATTCTTCGTTTTTTTTCTATTTCAATGAATTGTATGCATTCTACTAGTATCTATTATGTTGTGTAGCTCAAATTAGGGGGGATGCACAAGTTTTGGTTGGTGAATTGATAGATTTGGGATGAATTGGGTATTTTGAAAATTGATAATTTGTTTTAGGAATTGAGACTTTCTTTTAGGAATTGATAGTTGGAGTGTTGAGACTTTGTTTCAGATGAATGGAGACCTAGAATTGAGTTGTAGTATGATTCGACCATAATTATAATTAGTTGTTAATGAAAATGTATAACTATAATCGAAATATAAGTTGATAAATTCTAGTGGTTAATCATAGTTGATAATTTCACCATAGTTTCGTATTATAAGTATTTGTAGTCATATTTAAAAAAATTATAAGTATAAAAATAAATAACTCATTGATAAATTAAAATGAGTATGTATTATAAGTATTTTTAGTTGTAATTTAGAAATATTGTAAGTATAATGCAAATTAAAAATGGGTAAGAATTGTGGTTATTTTATAAAAAAAAAAAAATCATATAATTTTTTACATCTTATATATTAGATTGATTATTATTAGATGTCAGTTCCTACGTTGGGGGATATCCTACTTGAGGCTTGGAAAGCCAACTGGCTGTTGGGAGTTCTGCCTTCGGAATGGATGCCAGCTCCCCTTCATGAGTATTGGCAGGCCTACTGGCGTGACCACCCAAATGTCCAGCGTCGTTCCTTACTTTATCTCTTAATGACTTTACATGTTTTATATTCAATTGTGTATGTATTAACACGGATCTTTTTATTGCAGATGCCACGACCCAGGAGGCCACGATACCTGACCTCGCAGTCCCAGAGGGATGATACCGACGGAGAGGACACCGAGCAGGGCACACAGCAGGGCTCCCCTACTGTTTTTGGGACTCCACCTGGGTCGAGTAGGGGCTCGACTCCTCATTCCTCCCTCCACGACCCGTGGGCCCACGTTCCAGACGACGGTTGTCCCTTTCAAAGGCCGGAAGATGGTCTGATGTGGAATGGTCGCCCTGTCCTTTACCCCAATGGAGAGAAGTAAGTATTAGGCATTAACTGATTTACGAACTTTTAATATATATATATACCGAACTAACCGAAGGTTTCACTATTGACTTACCTGTTCTTCACAGGTTGTATGGGGAGCGCGCTGCCAAAGTACTCAGTGGGATAATACGGAACAGGATGATCCCACCGCAAGAGGGTGGCAGCCAGTGGCATTGCATCCCGGACCAAATTAAGGGAGAGTTGTTCGAGGAGCTGAGGGTGAGTTAATAATCGTACATTAGTTACCTAATTGTTTGTGTTGTGAGTGGTATGTTAGCCACTTTGTGTGAGTGGTATGTTAGCCACTGTACTTGGGTGATATGTTAGCCACCATTGTTTTATTGAAATATAGGATAATGTGAGTGGTATGGTAGCCACTATATTTGAGTGGTATGTTAGCCACTGAACTTGGGTGATATGTTAGTCACCGATATACTTGAATAGATGTTGTTTCCCCTTGTTATATATTCGATACATGTTGTTTCCCCTTGTTATACTTGAATGTTTTTAAGTATTCACCAACGTATGTGTTTCTATATTTATTTGTAATTGTGTAGAAAGATTTCATCCTTCCGAAAGCATTGCTGATGGATCTCTGGTGGAGCTTCAACTCTCATGGTAGTTCCATTTAGAAGTGCATGGTTCATAACATGAAGAAACTGTATACAAAGGGCCGTCCACGTACCGGTGATTGGCCCGGAGATGAAATTTGGGAGGCGTGGAAGGTGTATTGGGCTAACGAGAGAGTCCAGGCGCAGGCTGACCAGAACACTGAGAACAGGAAGAAGCAACCGAATGATGGGAGCCGTACCTTGGTGACACACCGTTTTGGATCTGAGTCGATCGCTACAGCACATGTGAGACAGAAGGTAAGTGTATTAACTTTGTGAATTCATCATTCTTATACTTGTTATTTACTTGCATTTCGAACTTTAAAACTAAGTATATGATGCTTTCATGTGTCATTCAGTTGAAGGATAAGGAGAGTCTCCTATTCACCTTGTTCTCGAGATGTCAGAAGACCAAGGACGGATAGTGGTTGTGTGACGAGGCCACAACAATTGCGGTAAGTTCAACAATACATGTGTTTATTAGATACTGATGATTTCATAACTAATTAACAACATAACTAACACCTTATACTCTTGATTTATAATTTCAGACGGCCAACGAGGCCAGGATTCGTGATCAGGATCTCACTGTTGAGGAAATGAATGCCATTTTCCTCAAGGTGAATCCTCCATACGAGAAGGGCCGTCGCTTGGGACTGGGGAGTGCAGCAGCCGTCCCTGAATTGGACTCGAGGCCGACTCGTCATTCCTGTGCCGGTACATCTTTATCATCTTCAGCAGCAGCTTCCGCTCGAGAGCAGGCCCTCTTACTTCAGTTGCAGGAGAGGGATGAGGAGGTGAAGAGGCTAGCTGCGAAGCAGGCTCAATATGATACTATGTTTGCTCAGTTGTATTCGAAGCTGGGGATGGAACCACCTACCTCTCCATGATCCCCTATCCTTTTCGACTCTATTTACTATTTTCTACATGAATACTGTGTACGCTATGATATTATTTTGGATTAGTATTGTGTACGTATGATTATTATTATATGTATGGAGGGTTTTGGTACATTTATTATGATTTTTTTGGATTATTTTTTTGTTTATTTGGTCTATAAGAATTTCTGTAACATGTTTCTTGATTGAACAGGTTGCATTTGATTTTGGTTCTCATTATTATATCTAAAAAATTAAAAAATAAAATAAAATTTTAGCAACCGATGACTTTATCCGTTGCTGGGAGCGCCAGAGCTCCAGCGACGGATAACTCATCCGTCACTGAGAGCATCAGAGATCCAGCGACGGATGAGTTATCGGTCGCTGGATCTCCGGGGCCCAAGCCACGTGGCTTGGACCTTAGCAACGGATGAGTCATCGGTTGCTAAAAGTCAACCTCCTTATCCGTCGCTAATCTAACGGTTTAGCGACGTAGATTTTATCCGTCGCTAAAAACACCGATCGGTCGCTAATTATTATTAGCGACCGATCGGTCGCTTTCAGCGACAGATGGATCCGTCTCTGAAAGATGTTTGTGTTGTAGTGAGAGAACGGAGGGAGTAATGGAAATATAGAACCTAAATTTTCATGATATAATTTTATTGAATATTTTACACGAATGTTAAATGCAGAATCAGAAAATACTAAATGCAAGATAACGTAAACTTATAATTACAGTAGTAGTGTACTTTTATAATATTTTTCATACTATTTATCGATATAACCCTTTATGTTTTCAATTTTTCATTCCAGCCCTAAATCATAACACAACTAATATAATCAAAACTCTACTCTATCAATGATTCATATTCTACACTTCTAATTAACACCATCAACCAATATCAACAAGCAGACACAAACAAGAGGGGTTAGTCAAGTTTCTACAACAATAAATGTTAGTGTAGTTTGAAGCCATTCAATTACTATGGCGCTGAAAACTAACGCCTGTTAGAGATGTTGGCAGTCGTAAACAACGCCATATGAAGTTAACGGCGCTGGCTACAATAGTCACTACAACTAACTGGCGCCAGTTTCCACCGCCAAGAATAAAGTTTGGCGTTGGGGTTAGGCGCCATGCCCAATAGCAGTCTTAATGGCATGAACTTAAAAACCAACATTTTTTTACCAAAAATATTAGTGGAAAAAATGAACTTAAACGATATATTGAAAAAATACATAGTTACCTTGAAACAATCATCTTCATGTCATGGGAGCTCTTCATCACTTCCAATTTTGCTTACATTGAATTGTGGCTCGTCTTCAATTTCCTATGTACATAAGGTTTATGAATAATTTTGTTTTTATTCTTCCATTTCCTCTTCTTCTTTCATTCTTCTAAATTTACACGAAAAGTGTATATTATTGTAACTAGATGAAATATTAAGGACTTGCAAGGCAAGATATCAATTAGATTTTTTAAGGGCAATGCCGGACAAATCAATTTAAGTTGTCCTGCATTTAGTAATTTCTTTACCTGTATTTAACGTAACTCATATTTTATTATTATAGTTTAAAAGTAATCGAAAGTCAAAGTTGAAAATTATTGATCGAAAAAAATAAAACTGAATAATTTCTACTGGGACAGAAGGAGTACTCACGATAAAACTTCCTCACATAATTTTAAAAGTAACAATGAAATAATATGAAAAATAATATTACAGTACATGTTACTTAATTAGTTGGAATGTACTTTCTCCGTCTCTTAATAATTTAACAATCCATTTTGTAGATTTTTTTAGGATTAGTTTAACCTAAAATTAATTTCAAATTATGCAAGAAAAAAATTAAACTTTATACTACACAAAAATATACAGACATTCTAGTTTTATAGTATAATGTTTTCAATTATTTTTCTAATATGATTTGAAAATAATATGAAGTCAACTAATAAAACTTAACAAAATAAAGTGTTAAACTATTTAAAATATAATAATTAATTGTTTTTTTTTTCTTTAGAAATAAATGATTATATTAAACTTCAATCAAAAGATTACAAGTCTGGGTTCTGAAACGGTAAACTATCAGCACCATGCTCATCTCTAACGGTACTAGCAGCTAACAAATGTCCGAGATTAATTGAAGCAACAACATATATAAAGTATGGTTGTGACTTGTGACTCTGGTACACATGGATTTTGAAATTAGCTGAAGATCGTTGTTTTTTATATATAGTTCGTCATTTAAAAAAAAAAAAAGCACGTATGCATAGGTACGTAGGACCGTAGGAATACATATCCCCCCATTTCGATCGGACGGCACTAAATTTGCTCTAAATGGGAAGATCTTTGGTAGTCATTGTACCTATTTGCCTGCTGGTACCAAATGGTCCTTCCCTTAGTATCATGTTTAAAAACAACAAACAAATTAATTACGTACATGATATGATGTCATTTCAAGAGCTACCACATGCAAGATTAATTAATTTTAATTAATTGCCACTTTGAAATCACCATTATTTTATTTTTTTAAACAACAAAATTTTATTAATAAAAAGACAAGTACAGTAGAATAGTGCATAAGTAATGCACACAAAAAAACAGACAAACACCCAACACCATGGAGACACTTTAGAGCTGGTATTATTGAAATCACCATTGATGATCATCATATATAGACATCGATGCATATGGTGCCTTTAGTTAGTCCGCAAACAATTTATGGAGACACTTTAGAGCTGGTATTATTGATGCATTATTGCATTTTCATGAAAGTGATGGATGATAGACGAGTTCAAATTTTATGAGCACATTATCTTTATGCTTATCCTTTATATTAGCAACTGCGTAGTGAACCGTAATCTTATAAAATATTGTTGTTTTATTAAATAATGTATTGAAATGAATGGATTAAATATATAATTTTCACATAATGACTTCATGCGCAATCAAAAAATAATTAATTGAGTAATTGAACTTAACATAAATGATGTCTTATAAATATATATAGTTTTTGTAGTTATGCAATGAATAGTTTTGATTTAAACGATATTAGACGTATGAAAAGTATTTTTCCAATGAGTTAAGAACCATCTGATACATCTGTAGGCTTTAGAACATTCAACTTCGAAATCTGCAATGCAGTTTTCACATGTTAATTGGTGTTCTTCATCAGTCGAATATATTGTCATGTGCGTCATTATCTCTTGCCATTTAAGAATAATTTAATGTCAAAATGACCAAAAAAAAACAAACAAAATCAAGTGTTACATTTACTATTAGACATAGGAAGTATGTTTGTTTTTCATAAGAATATATATGATTATTTTAAATTAAGTATAGTACGATCATAAAATTTTGCGTTAAAAAATAAATATATAAAAATATAATAAATAAAAAAGAAATGGTTTGGATATATATATACCCCTCCAATTTACATTTTTTTTAATGTAAAATGGTTTGGATTTTTATACATTTTGTTATGGTGTTTGGTTTTCACACCACGTTATACATTTGAATTTGATATGTTTTGGATTTGCATACTTGCATTTGATTTGATATGATATTGTTGATATTGAAATATGTCTAATCCGTATATCGCGAATCACACGAACTAAGGAGTGTGGTCACGATCTAAGTATCATGAAGTTCTCCCATCCCGCATGTGTACGAATCTCGATCTGTACGTGTCTCCTGAGCAAAATATGAAAAGGTCCCAGATTATTATTATACGGCATTTTTGAGATCAAGATGTTTTTACTTGGAGAGCTCAAGACACTTCGAGATGTGAATGGTTTCCCCTGCCTGCATGTGTACAAACCTCGATCTGTACGTGTCTCCTGAGTGAGCAGAATATGAAAAGGTCCCAGATTATTATTATAAGGCATTTGGAAGATCAAGATGTTTTTACTTGAAGAGCTCAAGATACTTCGAGATGCGGATGGTTTCTTGAGTGTACGTTACTAAAGTCAGGTTAGACGTTCATTATCTCTTTTATTCCTTAGCCTTACCATTTGACCCTTCTGATTGAAATGTTGCAGGAACTTGCTTTCAAATAGATACGGAGATTTGTAAATACGGATGGAGCATTTTATCCAGGGATTAAACCAGGTCAGACCTTACGATTCTCATTTATTACGAACCTTTAATACTTATCTGTTTTTCTATAAGGTTGAAACCAAGAAGAGACTTACCAAGAGCCGCGGAGGATTTGAGTTGCGGAGGAAGTTTAGAGTTTCCAGAAGATACAAGAGGATTCACCCTAGTTGGGCCTGGCCAAGCCCATGAAGATCAATGTTGGGACTATCGAGTACACGTGGAAGAAGGAGAAGGTGACAGATGGCAGAGAATGATTGGACCGACATGGAGACAACCAAAGAGTATAAAAGGGCACCAATCCCCAAAATTTAAGGTATCAAGTATTGACTACTCTCACTAATTACTCTTAGACAAGGAGAGTATACAACTCCCTTTAAGTAAAGTTTCGTACCGGTTTGACCTCAGGCAAACCAGCATAATCACACTTCCACACGTGCATTTGTCATTCTCAGGTACAACCAAAGTCATAAAGAGTCACTTAGTGTTAGTGTTGAAATATGTCCGATTCGTTATACGAATTAAAGGACGACTTTAACACTACTGGGTCCGACCTACAAGGCATCAAGGTCCGACACCTTGGGCTTGGTCCGACCAGTATCCTGGTTCTAGCCTTAAACCAAGAAGTAATCTATAGTCCGACCTACAACTCACGTGTTGTCCGATTGGCATGGTTCGAGTTGTTTGTCTCAGAGGACCAAGAGATAAAAGTCTACCAAGGTGCTAGAGAAAGTAAGGGTCCGAGTACCCTAGGAAGTCGGACCAAGAAGCAACATGGCACTCTACGTCAGAGTGAAAATGTTAAGTGTCCGAGTTACATATAACTCGGACCACATGTGCTCAGAGATACGTATTGTAAGGGTATAGAAATTTGTACCTGGAACATGAGCTCGGACACCTAGGTCGGATATTGGACTCGGGCTTAAGGTCGGACAGTCAACGAAACTAGAAGTTCTAAAGCATTCTACATGGTAAAATTACTATCTTAGCCTTGGGGAAACTCTAATTTGGGATGTGGCCCAAGCCCATTAAGGCACTAATAGGCTTTAACCTCTTGAAGATGCAATCGTAGCCTTACACTTGATGCGATCTCATGAATCTCACTACTCTTTGGGAAACACTATAAATAGGTGTCACTATTCATGCCTAAAGGTAATCAATCTTTACTCTAAGTTCTATCTTATTTACTAAAGGCCTTTGTAATCCTCTACTCGTGCAGTCGTTCATCCGGTTTGATCACTAGACAAACCGGGTAATCGTTACTACCCCCCCCCCCCTTCAAAAGCATGTTTCGGGTCCTTCAAGACATAAAGAGCGGAGGACGCCCACGGATTAGAAAGAACTAATACTTTACCCATCAACACTTAGAACTAGACATTGCACCTACAGAAGATCTATTGTGATTCGTATTGGACTATAGTGATTTAGTGAGATCTTTGTTATTTGAGATTCGTAACGCATTTGTACTCTATTTAATTTGATACTTTGGGTCCTAGAAAAACACCATTACAGATATGGCATCTTTTCTTTTCCCTTGGAATTACTCAAACCATTCAAGGCCCAATATTATGCTTTTGTATCTACAAAAGAACTGAATTTTAAAAAGTTAAGAGAATTTAATTGCTATTGCTGGAACGACTTCTAGAAAAATAATTAAGAATAAATAAGACGTTAAAACAAGAGTTGTTAATGGTGATTTTATATATGTAGCGATCTAATTTTAACTTTTATAACATAATCTATCTACAATTCTTCTTCTTTGTTTTTCTTTTTTTTTATTTTCTTTTTTTAAATCGTTCGAGTAATAACGAGGAGTCGTATATTACTCGATAGTGGTTATGTCCAATTTATGTACTCATCTATTTCTTTAGATTGTTTACGTATTCCATTTTAGTCCGTTTCTTTAGATTGTTTACGTTTCCTTTTTGGCAACCTTTTATCTCACAACTTTATTGTGGATCCTGCCACTAACTTAAACACTACACCCATTATACCAACCCCCTTAAAAACCGTTCCAAAAGCAAACGTAAACAATCTAAAAAAGCGTATGAATACTTTATAGTAACATATTGTTCAATTTTGATACTTTCTTAATTTAATACTTACTCCGTTTCATTAGTTACTTCCTAAGGAGACTATTCATCGCAACCTTTGACCACGTATAACTTTTAAATTAAACTGTATCAATATAAATTAAAAGTTGATTATGAAAATATACTCCATTCAATTTCATAATATAATTTTATTATATTTTTCTCTAATGTAATTTAGGAGTTATACATGGTCAAAGGTCGCAATGAATAGTCCCCTTAGGAAGTTATTAATGAAATGGAGGAAGTAGTAAACAATTGAAAAGTATGAACGCATGACAACAATTACTAGACATGTAAAAATTTCAAAACAATAAGAAAAATATACACGCATTGTACGCGCAGTTAAATTCAATTTTCGTAATTTAAAGTACCAAAAAGTATACATTACACACTCATTTTTCTATCTTTTTCATAATTTCTGGTTCCGATTTTTCGTCATTTTCGATCTAGGCCGTTGAGTGTTTGTTACACCCTCATATTGTTCACCTTTTTTATACTAAATTGAAAAAGTACAAAAAATAAACAACAAGTTACAATAAAATACCTAAATTGGATATAATCAATATCGAATATATAAATTGGACACGTATCAAATTTGGATTACCAAAATTCAAAAATGGATTTTACCCGCTACAGCAGTCTCCAGTCAGCTCACCATGGGCTAGCTATATAGTCATAGGCATAGCAAAAGGCTCGACATTCAATAGTGACAGAACTGCATGTCTTGACTTGACTGCGCGCGCGCTTAAATAGTTATCCATGCACGCGCGTGCCCGTGGTTGGCTAATTGCTACTGTTGCTCTTCATCTCTTCACTCAGCCCAGCCCTAGCCGGGTCGGGCGGGAATTGCGGGATTTTGGATTTCGGGATCGGGATAATTTTTTCACGTCCCAATTCCATCCCAAATAATGTCGGGATTTTTCGGGATTGGAATTTCGGGAGTCGGGCGGGAATTCGGGTGTTCATTTGTATATTTGTGCCGGTTTCATTATAAGTAGTACAATGAAAACTTGTCCATTGAATTAAAATTAAATATAGCAATTGAAACATGGCAGCAAGTCATGTACTCGCAATTAAAACACCTGAACACAATCTTGTCGAACAAACTAGGCCTATCTCATCATGCAATACATCAACATATTACATACTACGTGACTACTAACATACAATACTCACCTGAAAATTTAGGACTTGGTGTGGAAGCTATATGTTGAATTACAAGCTAGCTAGTCTTGCTGAGTTGCCGTCACGCCTCGCTTTGGGATGAAAGAAGTTAGGATTTTTGCTTTCTAGGTCAAGGTCTCGTGTTATATATATATATATATATATATATATATATATATATGTCCCGTTCGGGATCCCGAATCCTATTAGGGAGACAAAATCAATCCCTATCCCGTCTCACATTTGTATATGGAAATTCGAGAAATTTTCCAAACGGGATCGGAATTGTCGGGATCGGGATATTCGGGAAAATCCCAATCGGGATCAGAAATTACCCGAAATCCCGTACCAAACCCCCATCCCTACCAGCCCCACTATTTTGGTTCGGCCCACTACTATTTCCATGCTAACTCGTCCTAACATACATTTAAATCTTGTTTTCCTACATTTTGAAATGTAAATTTTGTTGGGTTTATTTTACAATAATATATGAGACCATTTTAAAATTTAGATATATTATGTGGACTAATTTTGTAGTGTCATTTTCATAAAATAGGAAATTTTAGAGTCAAATGTATAATAAATTGAAATTGAAGTTGTTTGGTCTTGATGTGTCAAATTGAGTTTAAAATTATTTTAGGCCAAAGTTTAAGTTAACCCCCGAGATCCGTCTCTAAAGGAATTAATGATGAACATATTTTTGACGCGTTCATCTTGTCTTTTGACTCTTTTTTACCTTCTTTTGCTGTCTTTTTGCTTAGTTTTTTGGTTACTTTTGTAGAATAGTGTCAAGTGTTGTGTTTTCTGCATTTTCAGGCACTTAGGTACGAAACGGTGTTTTTGGAGATAAAAACGAGTATTTTGATGGAAAATGGCCCCGTTGAAGTTCTTCGACCTCCATGGCTTTGTTCGTGAGTGTCCGAGCCCCAATAAGTGTTGAGAAGGACGAGTCCAAGGCATTTGAAGGCCGTTCGTGGGCAAAGGATTGAGTTTTCAAGTGAAAATCTGCCCCACATAGCAAGTAGTCCGCTTCCAGAAGCCAAGTTGTCCGCCTGGGAACAGAGAATTTCAAGAGAGTTGCCAGCAACCAAGCGGACCGCTTGGCAGAAGCAAAGCGGTCCGCTTGGCGTCGGTTACAGAATCAAATTATGTCATTTGAACTCAATTTTGTAGTTACATTTTGACATTCAAACTTAGCATTCGAACTTTGGAGAGCTTCTGGCCCCAATTTTTACCCTAGAACTCAGATTTACATGGTAATTCACATTTTGATTGAAGATTTGGCCATAGGATTGCATAATATTTTCATCTACGGAAAGGTTTTTCATCAATTCCACCGAATAGTGACAGCTTTGGTGGTAACTTGTATCAATCTCTTATCTAGTAGTTTGATCAAATGTTTTCCTGTAACAACTCATATGAAATGATGTTTACGTTATTGAATATTAGTAGCTAAATCCTTTGTGTTGGTGGTAGAATGTAGAATATGCATGTTTTGGATTATGTTTATGCTTACATGAGATTGTGATTCAATCTTGCTGCAAATTGCTTCATATGATTCATAGTTGCCTATAAAACATATTCGAATTAGAGAATCGTGACAATCTCTTGGTCAATGAAAGCTATAGGATTGTATGTTTGTGATTTGCAGCATGCTAGATAAATGGTGTTGGTGACAAGCACCTCTAAAGTATTGATAGTGATCTTTTATGATGTGTGTCTTGAAAGTTACCTAGACGGTTGCTTAGCAGACTTAGTCGAAGGTTTTACGCACTGAACTTGTGAGCATATTCGTAATCCATACATGCTAATTCGCTTTATACCACCAACCGTTTTCCATCTTTGATTACAAACAAATTCGATTCTAGTTTGTTGTGGTCTAAACCCATTTTCAAAAACCACTTTGAACTCGTTGACTGAAATAGCATACAAAAACCTCAAACAAAGCCACGTTAGGTCCCGAGAGAACGACACTCGGGGACAACTTGCCATTCCACTCTGATTTGTATAGTGATAAGTGTTCTTTGGCTTTTAAACAAATTTAATTGGTGAAAAAACGATTCATCAATTAACATAAAATAGAAAGTTTTAGAGTCAACTGTATAATAAATTAAAATTGAAGTTGTTTGGTCTTGATGTGTCAAATTGAGTTTAAAATTATTTTAGGCCAAAGTTTAAGTTAACCCCGAGATCCGTCTCAAAGAAGAATTAAGTAAGTTGTCATTCAGTTGATATCGCTAACATGCAAATTTAACAGAGCATTGAGAGAATTTAAACTAATCAAAACAATTGAAACAAGAACGATGTGATACATGAGATTTAATCAGAGAGATAGAATGATGGTGGTAGAAATTAGCATACGAGTGATATAGGTTTGGCTTTATGATTCTCTGTCATTGGAAAAATGTTATCCATATGGATCACATGTATTGGTAACGTTTAAATTTTTTGAATGTGTCATAACCTTCAATTTCTGTCAACTCAAGTTAGCAGGGCTCATGATTAATTAATTATATTAATTAATAAAATTAATAATAACATACTTAACAATGAATATAATACAACCGTCTGTGCCATGACGACATCCATATTATGAACAAATCAAGTTATCAATTCATACAGAATAACATAACTTCATGTCCAATAATATCAACATACAAATTCACCATAAATGTATATAATGTGAATTCATATATCATGCAATGAAATAAAATAAACATATATAATCATAGTAATCCTAAACATGCATACTAAGGATCAAGATGGAGCAAGTTTCCAATCAACAACTATGATTCCGTCAATTGGGATTCTCTCTTTCAAGCGATGAAGATGTTGGGGTTTGGGGAGAAGTGGGTAAAGTGGATAAAGGAATGTGTGGCGACGGTTTGTAATTCGATCTTGATCAATGGTAGCCCGACTAGAGAGTTTTCATTCCAAAGAGGAGGCAAGGGGACCCTCTATCACCGTTCTTGTTTCTAGTAGTTGTGGAATGCTTGAGTAGTATGATTCAGAAAGCTTGTGAATTGGGGAGTTTGAAGCCGATGCTAGTGGGAGCTGAGCTAAGAAGATTCCAATTTCTCTTCCACATTTTGCCGATGGTTCGCTAATCTTTGATTAGGCTTCCTTTGAAAATATAAAAGTGGTGAAAGGCGTTTTGAGGATCTTTGAGTTATTACCGGGCCTAAAGATAAATTTATAGAAATGTACCCTATGGGTGTTGGAACTGAGGAAGGGGAGTTGGGGGATTGGGCAAGGCATCTCAAGTGTGGAGTTGGGAAAATTCCTTTCTCCTATTTGGGATTACTGGTGGGGGTGCGGCTAGAGAAGGCTTTGAAAAGGTGTTAAGGAGAGCTTTGAAAAGGTGGTTCTCAATGCCTTGCCCATTTACTACTTGTCTTTCTTCAAATTACCGGTTGAAATTGGCAAGAGCTTGATGGGACTCCAAAGAAACTTTCTTTGGGAAGGCGAGGTGGGGAAGGAGACAAAGAAGACTCCATGGGTGGCTTGGGACAAAGTGTGTAACCCAAATGGGGGATGACTTGGGGTAAAAAAAACCTCAATCATTTCAATTTGACACTCTTAGGGATGTGGGTTTGGATAATACTTGTAGGAGGAGATGAGATTTGGCTTAAAGTGATTGAGTCGAAATATGTAGAGTTGAAAACGAATGTGAAGGAGTTTCTAGAGGGGAAAAGAAGGACAAATAGGTGGTTAGAGCGGTGGAGGAATATCTTGTCAACTGGATCTAGTGGTTGGTTTACTTCTAAACAAGAGGTTGGTTGGGGATGGTAAGGACACTAGTTTTTTGGAGGATGGATGGGGAAGGAGGGCTTCCTTTGAAAGAGTCTTATCCGAGACTTTTTTCTTTGGAGAGGTCCAAAGATTGCGAAGTGGATGAAATAATGACTGTGGAAGGGGGTGTGACAAAGTTTGTAGGAGTTTGGAGATCAGGAGCTTTTCCTATGGGAAAAGGATGAGGAAAGGAAACTAAGGGAAGAGGTGGAAACTACCATTATTCGATCTTCAAAGGATGTTTGGAGGTGGGAAAGTGCTAATGAGGGGTGCTACTCTACTTGTGATGGGTATCGAAATCTAAACACCAATGAAGGTGTTCTTGATATTGATAGATGGACCAAGGAGATTTGGTCAAAATTGGTGCCATCAGATGTGAATGCATTTATTTGGAAAGTCATCCAAGACCGAATTCCAACAAAGGTGAGTCTTAAAAAAAGGGAAATCTTTATGAGCGAGTCGGAGTTCCTTTGTAAGGGGTGTGGAGAGGAGGAAGAATCTACGCGGCATATACTAATGGGGTGTACCTTTGCTAGAAAGGTGTGGGAGTTAGTGTGTGATTTGATTCAAATGGATTGCAATGTGGAACCGGATTTGATTTCTTGTCTCGAAGGGTTCGTGAATAAGGCACCGAGGGGCATAAAGAGGTTGTGGAAAATTAATTTTTTGGCATAGCACGTTATGGAACCTTTGACTAGCGAGAAACCATCTTCACTACAAAGGGGAGCCCTTCACTCCATGGGCGGTTCTAGATAAAATCAAATTGATGTGTTGGTAGTGACTTAAAGGAAAGGGTAAGCTAAAGGAGTTTGACCGGGTGCATGATTGGTTCTTGGAACCACGGAGATGCCTAAACTTGTAGTGAAGGGGGAAGTAAGAGGGTGACTTGAATGGGGTCGAGTTCTCTTGGTCGGGAGGATACCATTTGGCTTTCCTAACGACTAACGATGTTTCTTCCTCGTTCTTGTTTCCTTGTGTAGGTGACCTTTGGAGTGAGGTTGGAGGCCATTTTTGTTCATCTATGCCTTTTCTAACTTGTTTGGTGTTTTGTGTTTTGGTACCGAAGTTTGTTTCCATGAGATTGTCGGCTTGTGGAGTGTACCATGTCTTTCTCCTTTTCCAATTGGTGAGTAGATTTGGGAAGGAGACGTGTTCCGAGGACTTGAGCTTCTTGTAGTCAAGATTAAAAAGCTCGGAGAGGACCATATGGTTCTTCAGTTGACACGTAGTCTCATGTTGGTGTGGCCTTAAATTGCTTGCCACTTGTGGGTTGTGTGAACTTAAAAGGAGGAATAGGGTTAACAAAAGTCGATCGTATTCATCCCGCATGAACAAGGATGGACCTTGGCGTTTGATGAAGTTTCAGATGTTCATATCTTAAAGTTGCTCCTTTTAAGTTCACTTTCCGACATAGGGTGTAGGAGCGTGATCGCATGAGTCTTTCGGGTTGAGGTGTTGGGTTTTCTCTTGGCTCCGTGCTTGCCCTTTGGTTTGGTACTATCGTGATGATACTTGGTGAGGATGTACAATCCGTCTCGTGCCTATACTTCCTTTCGAGTTGACGTGGTCTTTGGTAAAATTGATCATCCAAGTGTGCTCAAGCTTGGCTTTTGAAGGCTTGAAGAGGGTAGTGTTTGTCTCCTTGGTTTTGAAGGGCATTTTGCCTCCTTGGTTTGGTGTCTTTGAGCTTTCTTCGATTCTCTTGTTTCTTGTTGTAGTGGTTTTGATGTAACTTGTGAAGGGTATACACTTGCCAATTTCCCTTTCCATGATTGTCTCGTGGCCCAAAGGAGAAATTATCTTTCATTTCTAGCTAAGTCCCCTTAACTTGCTACGAAATATATGTCAACTCCTTTTGACTTGACTAAGAGTTGGTGGAACAACTTGTAAACTCCCCGGATCTTGGTCTCTTGCTAGTAGGATGGACATACTAGACGGGGGGAGGGGAGGGGGTCAAGTAGTTGCAACGGTCATAACGGTGATGGGAATTGCTCTTGACTAATAAACTTCACTTGCTAGGTTGCTTTTGGTTCTTGAGGTTTTTCGATCGGTGTGCATCTCTTATGCACCTTATTGTATTAACTCTTTATTGGTGATTAATAACATTTTTAGTCGCTTAAAAAAAATGAACTTGCAGACTTTCTCGATCAACCACAAAGCTAAGAATGTAGCCTCCTTTTTCCTTTCTACAAGTTTCCTAACATAAAACAACAATCTCATAGAAAAAGGGCTAGATGCCGATATCTATTGATACAGGGAAGGTGTGATTTTCGATTTAGTTGCTTCCTGGAATCAACACCTTGATGTTGTTGTATTTGCGTGCCTTGGTACAACGAATAATATTATGAGTGGGCAATAAACAACTAGAGATGAAACAAAAAATGTGAGAGAGCGAAAAATCGCATAATGATATATGAAAAAAAGTGATTTATTGTATACTATAATATGGATTGTTTATTTATATATTTACTTATTTTATTTTTTTAAGGAAGAGAATTCATACCCAAAGTCAGGGATTTTGAATTTGGGCAATGAAAATAAAAATGTATTCTCGATAATCCACCCCAAATTCATTTTTGTATGCTTTTTTTTTTTTTTGAAACGGCTAATATTTATTAATAAAATTACGAGTATAAGATATACTCGTAATCCACCATAACAAGTCTAGTACAACAACTTTAATAACACGAAAACAAGAAACTCCCAACACCGCCACCATAAGAGCTAAAGCTAAAATTACAAGAAAAAACAGTGGCCTAAAACTCTCCAACAGAGCAAAGCTAATCCTTACTTGAGACCTCCAGTAGCAAGAATAGGAGGAGCATCCTTTGACCCATAGGCTTTAAAACCGAACATCAGTGCCCAACAAGGACAAGTGTCTAGCAAAATTGAAGTGGAACAAAACGACAACCTCCAAAGGTCCCGAGTGTGAAGGGGCAACCAAACAGAGAGAATTTTCCTTTCGAAGTAGCAAACCACGGATGAATGTTGAGAATGTAACAAGCATTTTAAAATAATTTTCCTATACTCCCACATCACGCCGGTTTCCTTAACGTGGTGGAAGATATAGTCTATTCCTTGTACACCCTCATCAAACGGCAAACAAGTACCAAGAACTTTTAAAGCTCCAAACCGAATCGCAACACTTGGTTGGTCACGCTCCTACACCCTATGTAGGAGAGTGTACTTAAAACGAGCCACTTTAAGATAGGAACATACGAAAGCTTCATCAAACGCCAAGGTCCATCCTTGTTAATGCGGGATGACTACGAGTATGTTTCCCCTATCCCTCCCCTTAAGTACACATAACCCACAAGTGGCAAGAAAAATTTAAAGCCACACCAACTCAAGAGTTACGAAATCAAGAGAGAAAGCTTAACTCACCACATGATGGAATGGAGCACGGAATAGCCACTTGAGACCTCCCAATGAAGTACCTAAACCATCAAACAATAGAGCACGAGAAAAGTTAAGCATTAGAAAAACCGACCAAACTCAATACCTCATGCAGTAACCAACTCGAAGACAAGGAACCTCAATGTCTACACTCCTCCCAAACAAAGTTGTGGTTCCATAATCCAAGAAGCAATAGAGTCATGAATCTTCAAAGTATCTATTCCTTTTAACCAATGCCAACTAATCAATTTCACCTTCTCCACCACTTGCCAATGATTAAGAATTACCCCGGTAAAAACGGCCTCGTTCCTTGCCAACCAAAGATTCCAAGTTGTAACATGCCAAATCAATTGCCAAACCTCTTTTAGACCTCTTGGGGCGCTCCTTCCATGGTTTTCCAAGTTCTCTAGTAAATTGTCTCCTAGAATGTCATCAATCCTTAACCACCCATACACGATTCTCCACACCCTTTTTGCGAACTCACACCCTCCTAAAATATGCCAAGTAGTCTCCTCCTCTTCCCCACACCACTTACAAGTTCGTTCCGTCTCACTTAAAACCACGCCCCTTCTTTCTAGGTTTATCTTTGTGGGCAATCTATCTTGAATAGCTTTCCACACGAACACATTTACTTTTAGAGGGGCCATCTTGCACCAAATCTCCTTTGCCCATCTTTGTAGTACCATATCTTCCTCGAATTCGTGTAACACTCGGTAACCCTCCTTGGTTGAATAATCTCCTTCCTTGCTTGTCGTCCATCTCCAAGTATCCTCGATTCCATTACCTCGCGTGGATGCTTCTACCAAGAGTCTCAATCTCTCTTCCTCTTCCTTCTCCCAAACAAAGAGAGCTCTTCTCCAATTCCCCTTAAAGATAGCTCTTCCATCCCTCCAAGTCACTCTTTCTTCCACCTTACAATCTTTTCTAATATCCAAATTAAAAAGTCTTGGAAAACTTTCCTTCAATACCCCTTCTCTACCTCCCCACCTTTCATCCCAAAAAGAAGTTTTTGATCCATCCACCACCTCTCTTTTACACCCTTTGTCGAACCACTCCTTCGCTCCTACGAAATTAATCAAGTTCCTCCACCAATCCGACCAAAGCCTTGGTACTCTTTTTCCTTTTGTCACAATCTCCACATTCTTTTTCCACATCCCATACTTTGATTCTAAAACCTTCATCCAAAAGTCGTTCCCTCCTTGTAAAATTCTCCAACTCCACCTTCCCAAGAGTGCCAAGTGGAATGCTTTCAAGTCTTTGACTCCTAGACCTCCTTTTGACTTCGGTCTACATACATGTTTCCAAGCTACCCAAGAAATCTTCCTTTTTTCTTTGTCAATATTTCCTCCCAAAAGAAACCTTCTTTGAAGACCCTTTAACTCATCAAGGATGCCAATCGGAGCTTTAAAAAAGGAAAGGTAATAAACGGGGAGAGCTCCAAGTACCGCATTAATAACCACCACTCTTCCTCCAAGGGATAGATACTTGTTTTCTAAGTTTCCCAACCGTCTTGAAAATTTCTCTTTAACACCTTTTCATAAACATTTTTCTCTAGCTAGACCCCCGATTGGGAGTCCTAGATAAGTAAAAGGAGTTACCTCAATCTTGCATCCGAGAAGTGACGCCCATGACTCTAGAATCGCTTCTTGAATTCCCACTCCAATGAGCCGGCTCTTTTGGAAGTTGATTTTTAGTCCCGAAACCAATTCAAAGCTCCTTAGAGCTAGCTCACTAGCATATGGCTAGCTAGTATGTTTGGAAATGTACATGAGTTACACAGTTCAATCCCAAATTGAGATGATCTGTGATTAATGTTAGGTGTTATATATGTACATGCTATGTATCGAGCAGTTTGACTTGAGATTGAACAACACTCTAGCCGTGAGCTTAAATTAAGCTAAAATGCAAGCCAAACTCGAACTCAAATCATATTATCTATACTTAGAGCTCGGTTTGTTTAGTTCCAACGAGTATAAATAATCTCAACATACATGCATGTAAAACCTAGCTACTACAGTGAGCTCAAAATTAATTAAGCGGTTAAGAAAATAATTTTAAAAAATAAAATAAAATAAATAAATAAACATTTGGAGATTAGTTATGGACCATATGATGAGTTTACATAAAACAAAACAAAAACAAAAACTGTAGCTAGGTTCGATATTTTTAATTAATTAATTAATTACCGGTAAACAAAAATTGTGGCTAATTAAAGACCATTTTCCCATGCATGATAAGTCGATCATCTGGACTGAGGTGGCAAGCTGGTTGGTGAAGCAGCTTGATGGTTCCTGCTGCAGGGCACAATAGCCGGAGGAGAATGACGGTTGAGCAGCTCACGTGCCAGTTCCTGAAGATCCCCGCCTCCTAAACTCATCTCTCCAGTTGGTGGTGACCTGGTGTTGGTGGTGGAGAATTGGCGCGGGTCCATTTGCTGCCTCTGCTGCTGGAGTACTGTCCATGTAGGATGCACAATTGGGTCGAACAGAGTTGATAGGTCGTATGTTGTTGGCACAGATGAACTGCCAGCTGGCATGTCGGAGATGGGTATCAGTGGTTGAGCTTGCGGGAACGGTGGTGGTGCTGGAAGCTCCATTGTCGCAAGGTGGGCTTGTAAATACGACAGTTCTGCTTGGAGGTTCACCACCTGCAGTATGTCCATATTAATCAATCATCAATTCATATATTATAAAATGAATATTTTTATAATAAATTTTTTAAAGTTATCAATTTATATACTCGAAGTATTAATAAAATTTTAGCCGTTTAAAAAAAAATGAATATTTTTAATTCCGATACTTTGTTTAGTGTTTAGGAAAAGAGTCAAAGTGCTAATAGTCCAATGTCAAACTGAAACATAGGCATTCAAAAAGGTCTCGGGCTTGATTCAATTGGCGATTATGTAAAGAAATTTAGAGGAAAGGAACAACAAAAGAAGAGTTTCCAAACATTGCGTTTTTAGTTCTCATCTCTTTATATTTGTGAAAAAGTGAAATACACATATAGCTAATATGCATTGTCTATTTAATTAATTGCTAAAATCGATCATTAATTAAGACAAAGGTACAAGATTAATTAGACTATGAATTAACTAAGGAGTAGTAGTATACTTTTAGTAGTGAATGCTTAGAGTATTGTCAAAACATTTGAAATTTGGGGCAGCTATATAAGTATGTTGTACTATATATATATATATAGTTTCTTGCCAAGACAAGCAAATCGAGGTGACAAGACTAGCTAGTTGTTAACAGAGACGTGACTTACGTTCAAAGCAACAACTCAATGAAGATACAAAATACTAATCGACTTAATTAATTAGATGATTAAGGATATGTTATTTTCGACTCAATACAAATGAACAAAACCGAATAGATAGGACTGAATAGAACTATTCAAAGTTGAATTAAATTTATTTTTATTATAAAAGTATTTAAGTAAATTTGAACTGAACCAAAGAATTTGAACAACTACAATGAACTAAATAGAATTGAATAGAACTGATATTAATAAACTTTTAAATGAGTATAACATATTTATTTATCCGAAAAAAGCTCATATATAACGCGCAGCGCGTGTATTGGATTGTTGGTGTTTAAAGAAGCAAATAGAGACAAGCAAGTTCAGTTAGGGTGATGCAAAAGGAACAGCTAGCTACATTGTCCGTATGCAAACATGTTTCATGTTCTCTTCTAAACGAAAAAGAAGAAAACTCTCCACAAAATCTGCAACTAAAGCACTTAAAATTGTACACTCAAATTTAAACAAACTGTATATTCATCATCTACTATACGGTCTTGTATAGTAGCTATAGTACTGAAGATTTTGTGTGTAAGTACTGTTTCTAGTATTTATGGAGATGATGATGAATTGAAGGTTAGTTAGCTAGCTAGCGTTACATGACTTATAAAATATATGACCGACAAATTCCTCAATAACAGCAAGATTTATGAAATATGCAACAAAAAAGTTGAGCCAACAAAGAATGAATAATAATTATTCTCTTAGTATACACATCTAACATCATAAATTAAATTCAATTCTTAGTCAGTCAGTCAGAGATTTCTGGTTTCTTGATTTCAGTAAACCATATAACTGTTCCCCTACTGTAACACATCATGCTCCACTCATTCCTCCTCCTATATCTACGAGTACTTCTAGTACCCATATACTACTATCATGCAATGCTACTACTATATTTTTTCCATTTGTCCGTGGTCCGATAGGATGATTAATCTAGTCGAATTTCGTCGGACTTTCCCGACATTGTTTTTCACATTCACAATACTCTAATTCATAATTTTACTTAAATGAATTCAATTATTTAAATATTTTACCAATTAAATCAACAACTGTTGAATTTAATTAACCCTTAAATAAAATATATTTTTAAAACACATCTTTACAACTAATTTGTAACAATCAATATGTAAAATTGATTTATTTTATCAACGGTAAATTTTTTATTTATGCACACCAAAAGTACAAAAGATGTGTCCAAGTAATACACTACAACCTTAACCTGATATAACAAAATCAAAACCTTACATTCAAACCCGACTTTCGTTTGCTCCCAAATCCAGTCATACACCAAATTAAGTGTTAATGTGTAGTTTTTCCATTTTTGCTCAAGGTCTAATTCCAAAGTGTGGTGAATGTCTCTAAACAAAACTAATATTGCATATATATGCAAAAACAAATTTGCCAACTCAATCTTTAAAAATTGTAGTTATGTTGACTTTGTTCCTGAGAAAAGATAGGATCAAATCCCAATTTGGATGATAGATTAATAGTCAATCTTTAAGGAATATTTAATTTTTCCCATTCTCATATTTTCTTTTTCTGCTTTCCAAAGTTGCATAAAATATGATTCTTGATTGGGATCTTAGTAATTTCAATTGTGTGTGAGAAGAAGGTATACTTGTAAGTTACTATAAGCCTTTAAGATTGATGAAATTGGACATCAATAATTCGAAGATAAAATGGAAAATTTGCTTTAATTATTTTTTTTGAAAAACTATAGTGTATATGAGAAGAGATAAAACATGAAGCAATTAAAAGGATTCTTCACATGTCCTTAGTTTTACCAACTCCGATATGACAGATCGATCTTCTATAGCACAACACATCTAAAAAATCTCACTTTCATACACACATCAAGCATTTAACTGTTTACCAACAATATAATTTCATGTAATCAATACTATTCATTAGTTGTAATTAATAGTAATAGTACTAAGTAGTAATCAAACAATCTCTATATGTACATATATACCTGTTGTTGTAGAGCAAAGATGTGAGCAACACATCCATACACTGGATCCCTCAGCCTAGCTTGGGCCTCATAACAAATGGTCACCACCGCATCGAGCCGTTTGTGCACGGGGATGTGGAGGAGGAGTTTCGACACGTTGCTCGCTCCGAAAACCTTGTGGACAGCCGCAAAATGAGCTGCCCCTTGCTCTGAGTCGAAGTAGGGAGCGAAAATACACCCGGCTACACATTTCCTTCTAAGAAACTTGCATGCTCCACATGGACCACCGCCGCCACCACCACCGCCGCTACCACTGTTACTCCCACCGCCTCCTCCCGAGTTGTTATTAACCAGGCTTGGAGTACTCATGATTAAGTTGGTATCAGAGATAGGGTTTTTCGGTATTAAAATCGTTCGAGGAGAAGAGAAGTAAAAGAAAAAGAAAAGGAAAGAGATTTATGTAATTAGGGTTTTATGCATCTCTTTTTGTTGTGTTGTGTTGTGTTGTAATTTTGTGAAAAGCTAGCAAGGTAGAAGAAAGAAAAATGAAGTAGAGAAAGTGAAGAAGAGGTGGTTTTTAAACACTAAGTGAATACTTTGAAGCCACGCGATGAAGCAAACCTCATTAGCTGCTTGCGTGAAGCAAACATGAGATATATAACCCACCTGCCTTGCCTTTTATTTATCTCGTGAATTTTATTAAGAAAATCCATCGACCCTTTTTTTCATTTCCCTTTCTTTAATCATTTCATTTCATGTTGAATGACATTGAAACAAAAAGAGGACAGTTCTAAGGGTTCGAAATGTGTTAGGGAGTGAGCAGTGCGACGTACACCCTTGAATCACCTACCATCTAAAAGATATTTTAACACCTATACGTTATTGTTATTGTAGTTGTTAATCCCCTAATATGATACAATATATTGGCCTTACCGCGTGTTTTAAGCTGCCTTCAATTCCCTAGAGGGGAAAAAACGCCAATATAAGTCCTCAATTTTTAAATTTCTTGACGCTGAAAAAGGGTAGCTTTACTCATCATTTCCATGTTTATAAATTCACACAAAAAAAGCCCTTGCACCATATATATCTTGTTACTTGGCTTGTTTTTTAAAGACGAAATTGCCCTCGACTTATTAATCAAGTTTAAGTCTTACATTAATTAAAAAGATATCAGAACTAATCTGTCTATGTTACTAGTAATTATTACTACTATTATGTGATAGGGTTGATAAGTGAGGTTAGCAATTAAATTGACTGTGTTACTATTTATCTATATGTTTGTCGTAATCTTAAAGGTCCTACTTTGATTCTATATATGTGCACTTAAGTGGCAATATGCAAGTGCTTGTTTACCAACTTAACAGATCTGTAATTGTGGATTCGACAAGATTAATCACACTTTTTAAGTATTCTAATTTAGATTGACCAACTAATTCATTAATTAACTAGCTAGCTATTCACATTAATAACTTAGATGGGTAAGTAGAAAGTGTTAACGAGTAAAGTATGGATTCTACTATCGTCTAACTCTAATCCATCGTTTTATAGAAGTTGAATGGATTTCAAGTATCGAGTTTCAAAATTATGTAATCATTCAAGAGCTTGCAAACTTCGAAGTTAGGTATTCGCAATCTTTATCGATGTTTAAAATTATGTAATTGTGATTCATTAGCACACGTAGAACGAACGATAGTAAATAGTAATCAATAGAGTAACATTTAGTCAGTATGCCCGGCAGCGCTTAGGACTATTTCTCGCATATATCAGCATATATTTACGATGTTCCTTTATTATATATGTATAGTCTTTTTACTAACTATATCCTTTTTTTTTTTAAGAAGTTAATATATACTCCTATTGAGGGAGTACATTGAAAATGAATGTCGGTTGACAATTAAATGTCGAGTAACATAATTCTTGGGTAATTAAGCAAGTGTGACATTTGGCATATTTTCTATTTCTCCATATAGAGGTGGATCGATATATTTATGCGTAAAATTATATACCAATATTGTGCATACAAAATAATGTGATGAAATATTTATATATATTAAAAATAAATAAATGAATAAAAAGAATCATGTTTGGACTTATCACATAATATATCGTGATGAAGTTAGACTGACGAAGAATCTTTTTCTCGAATTAGAAAATTCTCTTCATTGATAAAATGTCGACTTTTAAATATGTTCCGCCAGAGAAACGGGAACCTTATAACAAGATTGATGTGCGTACGTATAGGTTTTCACAATCCTTAGAGTTGGGAACGTAAGCGTGTTTTTTGTAATTTTATGTAGAAAGTTGAGACGTTACAACCGACTCTAAGGAATTTATTTGCAACATAATATATTTCATAATTTTTGTATCGGATGGAGATGTGGAGTGGACTGATCTGTTTATAAGCTAAGGTGGAGTTGTTATGGGAGGCTGAGATGACGATTGAGTTGGGAGGGCGTGTTGTTTTCTTTGTTTGGGTGGTCCGTGTCCGTTTTCGTTGTTTTCTAGTTTTAGTTCGTTTCAAGAGCATTACTCTAGTTGTTTCTGTTGTAAGGGAGTCGTGCTCTCGTTGTTTTTGTTTTGTTTCGAGCATTTCTTATGCTCGTTTCGTTTTGTATTTAGTAATAAAAAACAAAAAACTTTGGCTAAAAAAAAAAATTTGTGTCGGACAAGGTCTTTTTTTAATGTATATGAAAAAGTTTAAGACTAGGAATTTATTTACAATAATATATTTCATAACTTTTGTATTGATACATTTGTTTCTGCTAAAATGGGATTATTTCCCAAATGGCTAAAGTGTCAATCTTGTTACAATAATAACAAGATTGATTTATCCAATTGATTGACTTACGAATCAATTTTAAACCGTTGATCTTATTCAGTTTCAATCTGGTGCGTACATGTGTCATTATTTAATTAAAAGATGTAGGGTTCGAATCTTGTTGGCGTGATTTTTCTCTATTATTTGTATTTTTTTTTATGGTTTTGGGTTCGAATCTTATTTTGACGTAATTTTTTTTTCTTTTTTATTTATTATCTTCTAATATCTTTACCATACTTAACTTAAAACTACTCATGATGTGTTATTATGAAAAAAGACACTTCCTCCGTCCAATAATAAATGTAACATTTGATTTTGTTGACTTTGTGGATGATCATTTTGACCTTAAATTATTCTTAAATGACAATATATAATAACACATATGAGAATATATTCAACTGATGAAAAACACCACTTAACATGCGAAAGCTGCATTGCTGATTTCGAAGGTGAATGTTCCTAAGGCTACATATGTGTCATCGGAAGAATACTTTTCGTACGTCTAATATCGTTCAATTCAAAATTATTCATTGTGTAACTACAAAAACTATATACATTTATAGGACACCATTTATGTTAAGTTCAATTGCTCAATTAATTATTTTTTGGTTACGTTTGAAGTCATTATGTGAAAATTATATATTTACTCCATTCATTTCAATATATTATTTAATAAAACAACAATGTTTTACAACATTACGCTTCACACGCATAGCGTGTAACGCAATTTCTAGTAATCACTAATTATTAGTTCTCAACCTTTCCTTTTATTTTTTTTTATTTAATTGTTTAATTTTTTTATTTAATTTTTTAATTTTATTATATTTTATTTTTTTAATGGCAACAATTTTTTTTGTTCTAAATATAAATGAAAATTATTGGAGAATTTGGTTTTATCTTAAAAAGAATTTGATTTATAAACCCAATATTACTAGTTAAATTAGTGTTAATTAAAGTGGGTACTTTGAGTATTATTAATTAGGGTGGGTTACACCGCATGGTTTTTTCATGTTCCTTGGTTCATTGCACAAAGGGTTGCACAAGTTTTGTAACAATATGTGAGTAAACCAATTCTCAGTGCGAGTAAACTAGTCTTGCATTGAGAAATAGTGAAATTTCACTAGTTTTAAGTGTTCTTCTGAACACCTGTGTTAAAGTTGTGTGACAACTATGTTCGAGAAATGATGACGATAAATTAGTACCCGTCATCAAGAGTCTTTTCAGATCTTTTGTTGTTCTTTTACTTTATATTTTAGTTAGAATTAGTTACTTTTAGTATGTTTTGTGTCACAGGGTCTCCGGAAGCACTTTGGTGAAAGTAGCGCAAAATACGCCCAATTGTTTTGTACAAATGTAAGAGAGGCATACCCCAATCGTACAAATGCTACAAGTTTGTAGCAAAGTTTCAGTACAAACAAGGAGATCCTAAAAGTCAGAATAGCTAAAAGGAAGTGAAACAAACAGCACAAGCCCATAGACTCTAGTATCCACTTGATCTAAAAGAGCTCTTGAAGCATAGTGGGCTAGCCTGAGATTTCCAAACCCTTTTTGGACTTTGTGATCCAAATTTGATGAGGCGGGTCAACTCCGGTCTACTAGTTCCCTTTGGCAATAATCTAGGATTATGACCATGCATCCAACTCAGTAGAGGTGTAGCCACAATATACTCCCCGCGGTTTCACATATCTTCCAGGGCGTTTAATGGTACAGTAAATGCAGAGAGAGACAAACCATACCTATTTAAACAGACCCAGTCAATTTCCAGTATTAGAGATATCAACACCTTTTTTCCACTTTGTCTTTTCTAATTCTATCCTGTAAAAAATATCAAAACACTCGAAACAGATAAGAGTAACTTGCTAGATTACAAGGAAAGAACTAAATTCTTTTCAAATTATCAATCACTCTCCTAGTAAACCTATCATCATATTTACAAGTAGAAATCATTCTTGTCATGAAAGAAAGTGCTATACCATGACAGACCTGACCAATGTTTATGGTAGTACCAGAAAATACCACCTCATTTCAAAGCTCCAGATAGCAGCAATTGTAGAACAGAAAAGAGCATCCTTAACTTGAAAAACACAACCTTTCTGCCTTGTAGCTTGCGCAAAAGCCTCCCTATAATCTGCAAATTTCATTGAGACATTGTATATATCCACACAAGCAAATAGATCAACATGACAAAATTTGTTGAGTTATTGAGCAAGAACAAAGGATATGATCAAGAGATTCCGGGAAGCTTTGACAAAAAGGGCAAAGGTCATTATCAATTATCCCCCAAGTCTTTGACCTCTCTTTAGTGGGTAGTCTGTCCAAGCAAGCTAGCCAGGAGAAAAAGCAATCTTTAAGGTGCTGCAAATTTGTTCCAGATAAGGCCTGCCCAAGGACACATCGAAGCAGGAGGCTAGAAAACATCATAGAGATAAGACAACATGTGTTTACGATCCATACAATTAATCTCCTCCAGTTGATCCTCGTTCAGTCTCATCATTAGGGAGTCTCTAATAGTTAGAATATAATTCTACCAATAGTTGTCCCCTTGCTTCTTTTGTACAGACCATATGGATGCATCTTTAAATTTGTATGTAAGGATCCAGATGTGCCAATGAGATCTGGAGTGTTGAATAGAGACATGGGTAACCGAAGGTTCCTGAGGCTCCAGGAGTACAAAATCTGACTTTTATGGGAGTTTGGATCACTTTGAAACAATAAAAGTTCGGCAAAATTCCTCTACAGAAGTTGGTTGGCTGCCAAAGGGAGTTGGCGCCCCACCACCTGCAGTTGGCGCCCAGCCACGACGCGATTCCAGATTCTGAATTTTATATTTAAACTCGTTTTTCTTTATTCCAATTAGGTTTTCACTTTAGTTTGCAGCCTAGCACGAATCCTAGGGAGAAGATACACTTTGGAGGCATCTCTTAGCCTCCAAACCTTCGATTTTCGTCATAGGATTGACTATTGTTGCTAGATTTCATTGTTTTGCTTGGATTCAACATTGAATTTCTATTGCTCAACCGTGACATTGAGTATTTTCGTATCAATCTCTATTCTTTTCCAGCTTTATGATGTTTTCTATTGTTATGGTTATGATTATGAATATGCATTTTGTTATATTCGTTATGAGTAGCTAATCGGTACGTGTTGATGGTAGGATGTAGGTGTTATTAGCATGGATTTTGATTATGTTAGCAAGAGGCTTTGAAAGGGATGTGTATGTGTATGTTTATGGCATGATCTATGTTTATGGTTTGCTCACGCCAAAACCTTCGAATTAGGATAGTGACAGTATCCTAGGTCAATTTCGACCGTAAACATAGCCCAAACTACATGTATGTAATGCTGGAAATTAGTATGTGTTTGAGTATCTCCATGTATGCTTGAAGTTTCTAAGTAAAGTGCCTCGTAATCGCCTTCAATGATATTCTATGCTTCGTTATGCATGTTATTGATGATACATGTCTACAAACGGTGTGACTACCTACGTCTATCGCTTGCTAACATATGAAGAAGCCATATCTAATAAGCCTACAACCTACTATCAACCGCTTTAATCATATTTGAATCTCGTAGTATTTATCTCTAGCGTTTATTGTTAAGTGTTTATTATTGCAACCAATTGTTTCCAACAACTATTCAAACGTATTTACATTTGATTGAATTAAGTAGAAGTAAATTAGGGACAACTTAGTTAAATCCTTAGAGATCGATATTCGAGTTAGCTTGCCATTACGTAAGTTCTATGTGATTAGAGTTAGCTTGGCATAAATATAAATATTATTTGGTGAGTGCTCAACGATCGTTCATCAAGAAACCTCTACGTGTCCATGTAGGGGGTTGTAAATCTTGGGCCAAAATTGAGAACGGCCTAGTGGAACTTGTGTGCAGACACGAATGTTGGACTTTAGTTCGATTGACAATAAGTATATTTCATATACGTATTCCTTATATATTTTCATGTCTAGTGTTCCTTATTATGTTTTTGTTGTTGAAAGTTCGAATTAATCACCCACTTAAGTGTTTATGGATGGAGTTCAATTTTAATTACCCCATTGTTAGTCGTCAAGATTTAAAAGGTACGAGTCGGCACTTTAGTTCTAATTAATCAAAACCGTAAGGGGAATATCAAACATGTGAGTGGGTCAGGTCCTAAAAGCAAACACAAAACTCGATTACGGACTCCACACCACTTTCAATTAACACACTTGGTTTCTATTTTATATTTTTGATGTTTATTTTAAAAATATTGCCTTAAAATGTTTATTGTTTGGTTTGATGATAGTACATAAATGAAATTGGAGACTGTTGGAGAAAATGTTGTTTATAAAAATCAAATCTTGCTTAACTGGTAACCTCCACAACAAGGTTTCTATTGTCTAAATATTGATGGAAGCGTGTGTCCTGCAACCAACACTGTTGGAGCCGGTTTGGTAATCAGAAATCATGATGGGAACTTTGTTAGAGCTTCAACCACTTTCTTGGGCAACATGGATATAAATACAGCTGAATGTTTTGCCTTAAAACTTGGAATCAAATTGTGCTCACAACTAGGTATCACAAAGTGAGTTATTCAAACTGATTTTCAGTATCTTATTTCTTGTCTTGATAGGAAGAGAGAAGTTCATATGCATCACCAAGTACTTTTGGAAGAAGCAACAAGTATGCTTGAAGAAATGGAAAAGAGTACAAGTTTCTTTTGTGTATAGACAGATGAACAAAGTAGCGGATCATCTGGCAATGGAAGGTTGTAGAAGAACTTTTGGAAGAAGTCAAGAAGTTAGAGACTCTCTTCATTTTGTTTGGGATATTCTACCTAGTTGGTTATCTGTATTTTTAATTTCGGACTCAGTTCCTTCCATTTTGTTTGTATCTTAAGACTTTTTATAATGCTTAATATATTTCACTTCTAAAAAAAAAAAAAGAGACCGTTGGAGAAAAGTTTAGTTGGTTGTATTCACTTTGTCACAACAACTGTCTCCCTAAAAGTCATGGAATCCAAGCCGGAACTGCAGCGGGTAATCAATCAATCAATCTATTGTCTATCTTCTTCATCTCTCTTATCATTGCACCATCATCCATCTCTTTTTTCTTAACTATCTATCTATCTATCTCTTATGTTGCAGAGAAATCAATCTTCTTTCTTCTTCTTCTTCTTCACCGCCTGAAAAGCTGATTCTCTACTCTTTTTGGCAAAGCTGAGAATAATCAAATTTTCCAGGGGGGTAAATTGTCTTTTTCACATTTTAGTTCGCCGAAAGTCAAATTTGTGGACCTTGATGTAATTAAAAATGCATCTAGTTGGAGCCTGAATGTAATTGATGAACTTATGATCCTTTAGATGTAATAAGTGAATCTAAGAGGGGACCCATATGAAATTTTCCCCCTTTTTGTTTTCTTGTTTTTAACCTAGTAAAATATCCAACATTACGATTCTAGCACACCGGCCACTCCAACAATTAAGTTTATTACAACTATTGTTTCTTCCCCAACGAACACATTCGATCTGTCAGTTATCGTGTCCAACATATATAACATTATTGCCTTTTTTTGTTACCCCGTAAATATCCAACATTACGATTCTATCACATTAGCCACTGCAACAATTAATTAAGTTTCTTTCAGTTTCAACCATTACTTTCTTCCCCAACCAACACATTCAATATGTCAGTTATCGCTCCGAGACGTTTTACTATAATGCTGAAAACAAAACTATCACCCTTCTCCCAATCGATATCCGTGCTATTTTTTAATGAAGTTTATACTCTTCTGGTAATTTGTTAATCTTGTTAAATTAATAAAACTTTAGTTGTTCGAAGAAAAAATATATGATGGAAGGGGAGAAAAAACATTAGAGGGTTTTGTCAAAATAAGCAAGTAAATCACATTAACAATGAGGAACCAGTGAAGGAACTGGAAGAACGATTCAGACATCCAGAGGAACGACAAGAACTTCTAGAAGAACGGTTTAGAACGCATCAAGCAATTGATGAAGCGTTGGAAGGAATATTCTCAGTATTTGGATTCTGATTTATCTGTACATGTATATCTTCTGGTAGTTGTTAGGCGTAGGACTCTCAGGTGCGTATTAGTAGCCCATCGTTAGTATAGATTAGTTTTAGCTAAATAGATACACTCAACTAGTTTTTCCAACTTATAAATACCTATGTAATTGTACTCTATTCTCTGTACATTTTTTCTCACTTTCAATTCAATCAAGCATTCATTCAATTATTTCTTCCGCATTACTCTCTAATATAGTATCAGAGCAGGCCCAAGTCGATGATGGTTGTTTACCCGTGTTGGATTTGAGCCGATGTATATTCCGGCATTCATTGTCCACGTTGTAGACCCGATGTTCATACCGGGCTACACGTGAGGGGGCGTGTTAAATCCCATCCCACATTGCTTGAGAGTAGGACCTCAATTCAACATATAAGACTGGATAACCTTCTCCCCTTACAAGGCCTTTTAAGGGGAAGATCGCCCAATTCTAATATGGTATCAGAATTCACTTTGTCTATTTCTGTGAGAAACAAACTTGGATTCCTTGATGGATCTATTGCTACGCCTGACTTTGGTAGCCCTCTATATCTACCTTGGGTTAGATGCAACAATTTGATCTTATCTTGGATTATTCATTCAGTTTCAAATGAAATTGCAAACACCATCATGTATGGAACCTCAGCCAAAGAGGCATGGGAACGCCTTAAAACTAGATACTCACAACCTGATAATGTCAGGATCTTTGAACTCCAATTGGAGTTTTCTTCTTTAAGTCAAGGCAATCAGTTTGTCACTAGTTACTTTACACAGTTGAATGGCATCTGGGAAGCATTAAGAAACTACAAACCCTTGCCAGACTGTTCTTGTGGCTCTTGCACTTGTTTAACTTTTGCAAATCATGCAACCACTATTCAGGTGGATCAGGTTTTTCAATTTTTAATGGGACTTAATGAAACTTTTGATGGCATACGAGGCCATATCATTATGATAAGTCCAGTACCCACTGTGGACCGTGCTTATTCCCTTGTTTTACAAGAGGAACGTCAGAAACAGACTAGAATCAACACCTCACTCCAGCCAAATGATTCATCTGCTTTTCATGTCCAGCCTAAAAAGCGAGACAGAGTCAAATCCCTCTGCACCTTTTGTGAAACACCTGGTCCCTCATACGAAAATTGTTATAGGCGCATTGGATTCCCACCAAACTTCAAATTCACCAAAAGACCTACCCACTCTGCAAACCATGTTGCTCAAGCCTCCACAAATAACAACCATATGGCAGATTCTAATTCCCAGTACTCTGCTCTCAAGAACCAAATGCAGCAGTTCATGAAGAATTTGGACCAAGCACATGATCATGCATCATCTAGTGGTAAGGCTCATGTGACTGAAGAACCGGCGGATCCAGCCACCACCTACAACCAACTCACAGGAAACTTCTTCACAGAAGGTGATTGGGCTCGCTCACAGATATAAATCCTTATTTATTCTGGATTTCCTTAGTTTCAGCAGTTCTTTTGGCTACAATAAGGGTATCATCCCAAGCACTTCTCATTTCAATCAAGGTCTTGCACCAAGCACTTCTCCATTATTTCATGCTTTACCAGAAGGTTCTACACCAAGTACTCATCATGTTCATGTACCTCAGATCTTTGATTTATGGCACTATAGACTAGGCCATCCCTCAATAGATAGAATGAGACTTATACGGTCTCCAGATATCAAATTTAATACCATGACTGATTGTACTATTTGTTTCAAATCTAAGCAAAAACGTCTTCCGTTTACTTCAAGTACTTCTTTTAGCACTAGAAAATTCAATTTACTCCACGTTGATGTATGGGGACCTCATTCCAAACCTATAATGCTTGGACATCTTTTTTTTCTCACTATTGTCGATGACTTTAGCAAAATCACTTGGATTCACTTACTCAAACATAAAACAGAAGTAAAAACAACATTAATCAACTTCATCCGTATGGCTAAAACTCAGTATGATGCTCCAATCAAAATCATTCGTACCGATAATGGTACAGAGTTCATGTTTATTGACGAATTATGCAACCTTGGCATAATACATCAAAAGTCTTGCGTCTACACTCCCCAACACAATGGAGTAGTAGAACGGAAGCATCAACATTTGTTAAATGTGGCACGCTCACTCTTATTTCAATCCCCCATCAAATTTTGGGGCGAGGCTGTCCTTTCTGCAGCCCATATCATTAATCGGATGCCATCTCCTAATTTACACAACAAAAGTCCCTATGAACTGTTTTTTGGAACACCGCCAGATTACACCAAACTTAGAGTTTTTGGTTGTTTGTGTCACGTTTCTACAATACAACACGGCAGATCCAAATTTGATCCTAGAGCCGTTGCTTGTGTTTTTATTGGTTACCCTTCTCATGTTAAAGGTTATAAGGTTTACAACCTTACCACACATAAAATTTGCATATCCAGAGATATTAAATTCTCTGAATCTATTTTTCCATACTTTAAACATGAACCAGCTCATCTGGACGCAACTTTTTCACCTATCAGAATTCATATTCCTGACCTTCCTCCAACAGTTCCAGAGTTCTCTAATGAACATCATGAAGCTGATCCATTTCCCCATGAGACACCAATTCCATCTTCACCTGGAACTGATCACTCCCTTATCACAACAGAACTTCAATCACCTGACTCTACAACTCATCAGGATCCCGAACAACATGACGTTATTGTTGACACTACCTGTGAAAACTCATCAGGTATTCCTCCAGAGAGAATAGTTTCTACGCCACCACCAGCCCCGAGGCGATCAACTAGGATCTCCACAACACCTAATAATCTCAAAGGTTTTTCTTACAAACTATTTCATAAAACTAGCAGCGATAATGCTAGCACTGCTCACCCTATTTGTAATTTTGTTTCTTTGAAACATCTATCAGAACATCAACAAGGTTTCTCCCTTGCGTTACTTGCCATTACTGAGCCTTCTACTTTTGAAGAGGCTATTTCTTATCCACACTGGAAATCCGCTATCCAAGATGAGCTAAGGGCACTCGAACAAAACAACACATGGCAGATAGTCCCTCTTCCTAACGGGATTAAGCCTATTGGGTGCAAATATGTTTTTAAAACCAAGCTAAATTCAGATGGAAGCCTCAACAAATACAAATCTAGACTCATAGCTAAGGGATATACTCAAAAATTTGGTTTAGACTATACCGAGACATTTAGCCCGGTAGCTAAGCTCACTTCTGTCAAACTTTTTTTAGCCTTAGCTGCTATGTTCAACTGGCATCTTGAACAACTCGATGCTCAAAATGCTTTTCTTCATGGAGATCTAGATGAAACGATCTACATGGATTTACCGCCTGGATACATGTTTCAGGGGGAGTATTCACCAAACAATTATTCACAATCTCGTCATCACACTCCTAAATTTGCTTGCAAGTTACAAAAATCACTCTATGGTTTGAAACAGGCATCCAGGCAGTGGAACTCTAAATTTACTAGTGTTCTTATTCAAAATGGATTTACTCAATCTAAATCAGAGTACTCACTCTTCACCAAGATCACTAAAACTTCTTTCACTTCACTACTTGTGTATGTTGATGACATATTAGTAGGAAGTACTTGTTCTGAAGAATTAAGCAATGTCAAGAATTTGCTCAGAACTCAATTCAAAATAAGAAGCTTAGGGCCTCTTCAGTATTTCCTAGGACTTGAGATTTCAAGATCACCTCGAGGAATACACATGTGCCAGAGGAAATATGCCTTAGAAATCTTAGATGAAGTTGGTCTTTTAGGTTTCAAACCTTCTAAAGTACCTATAGACAAAATCATCACATGAGCTCTAGCACTGGAGAAATGTTGCGAGATGCAACTTCTTATCGAAAATTAGTAGGGAAATTAATTTATTTGTCCATTACAAGACCCGACATCCCTTATGTTGTAAATGTTTTGAGTCGGTTCATGGACAAACCTACTAAAGTTCATCTTCAAGCTGCTTACAAAGTTGTTAAGTATTTAAAGAACGATCCAGGTTATGGAATTTTTCTATCCTCTCAAAACAACATGCAAATTAATGCATATAGTGACTCGGACTGGGCTTCATGTCCTGATACAAGAAGATCAGTCTCAGGCTATTGCATATTTTTAGGGAAGTCACTAGTAAGTTGGAAGAGCAAGAAACAAATCACCATCAGTAGATCTTCTGCAGAAGCAGAATATAGATCTATGGCTTTCACTACTTGTGAAATAGTCTGGCTCATTTCCCTTCTTAAAGATTTTGGAATCAAGGATAAAATTCCTGTAACTCTTTATTGTGATAATCAGTCTGCCCTTCACATTAGCAAGAATCCAATTTTTCATGAAAGAACTAAACATATAGAGTTGGATTGTCACTTCGTAGAGAAAAGGTTGTTGATGGAACCATTCAACTATCTTACATTAAGACTCAAGATCAACCGGCAGACATCTTTACTAAAGCACTTCCGAGTCCAGTACTTGAAAAATTCATTTCCAAGATGAATATGACAAATGATCATACTCATCTTGAGGGGGAGTGTCAAAATAAGCAAGTAAATCACATCAACAATGAGGAACCAGTGAAGGAACTGGAAGAACGATTCAGACATCCAGAGGAACGACAAGAACTTCTAGAAGAACGGTTTAGAACGCATCAAGCAATTGATGAAGCGTTGGAAGGAATATTCTCAGTATTTGGATTCTGATTTATCTGTACATGTATATCTTCTGGTAGTTGTTAGGCGTAGGACTCTCAGGTGTGTATTAGTAGCCCACCGTTAGTATAGATTAGTTTTAGCTAAATAGATACACTCAACTAGTTTTTCCAACTTATAAATACCTATGTAATTGTACTCTATTCTCTGTACATTTTTTCTCACTTTCAATTCAATCAAGCATTCATTCAATTATGTCTTCCGCATTACTCTCTAATAGGTTTTGATTGTGAATTTCTTAATAAATTGATTTTTTCAAAAAAAGAAGTTTTAAACTTTCGAGTCGCTACAATTTTGGTTATGTTTAGAATTTGGATCATTTGATCCCCGACTTCCCTTTCTATCTTAATTATACCTATAGACTTCAGAAACCTATTTTATACTCCCTCTGTCCAGGTCAAAGTTTTCAATTTCAGTTTGTTGACACTTTTTGTTTCAGTCGCAATTTACTCCTAAATCATATAGGAGAAAGAAATTAGAAAAAAAATAAATTAAAATAGTATAAATGTCGAACTATTTTTTTATAATTTTTCTAAGTTTTGTCTTCCTTGTGACTTAGTAGTAATTTGGCTTTCAGATCGACCACGACGATGTCAACAATATACATAGTCTAAACTCTAAACCAGAAAGATGGTGAAAATATGTCCCATAGGTTGAAATTAGATTTCAACAAAACCTTAGGGGTAAAACTGAAAAAACAAATCATCAATGTACCTAGTGCTTATATAGCCGAATGAATCCAGGCGTGTCAATTTCGCATCCGTATCTAATCCACATCCTCATATTTTGGACTTAAATGAAGTCCAATATTGATCTACATTTTTGGATCCAATGTGGACTGAAACCGGATCAGTCCAAGGTGGAATGCTCATGTATGTTGTTGACTGTTTGAGTTAAAGATGGAAATTGGGGGAGCTTGTAGAATTGGAGATTGTTGTGAAAAGTGTAGTTGGTTGAGTATTCACTTTGTCTTTGTCACACACACAAAAACTAAACTGAGATTCATGGAATCCAAGCCGGAACTGCAGGTGATCGTCTATCTTCATTGATCATGTCAGCTTACTAACTAACCTAATTAAGGAATCAATCTCTCTCTCTTCTGTTGCAGAGAAATCAATCTTCTTCTTCACCGCTGATTCTCTACTCTTACTGGCAAAGCTCCAGTTCATGGCGTGTTCGTTTCGCTTTAAATCTTAAAGGTTCTTATCTTAATTTCATTCAATTCAATCCCCTTCTTATTAATTTTACAATTTATAATTATTAATTAGGGTTTTGTTTTGTTTTATTTTGATGTATGTATTGAATATTGATGATGATCAGGACTGGATTATGAATACAGAGCAGTTAATCTTCCCAAAGGAGAACAATTCAATCCAGGTAGCTCCTGCTTCTCTTTTCATTAGACTCATTACTAGTACTACTAGGCCTTATCATACATAATAATATTTCAACTTCTTGTTAATTATCACCAAAATTATTTATTTATTTATTTATTGACATTTCTTCTTATAGTTCTTGTCCAGTGTGTCATACATATTTTAACACTGGCCTAGTAGCAGCATCTGTCCCAATAGGAAGGCATGTATATATATGTAGATTATAGCTTTCTTCTCTATGTATGCTTGCTTATGTATGTATCTCTACTAGTGCTTTATTGCTTCATTGATGTGATGCCAAGCGCATGTTGGATGTGTATTTCTACACTTTACCATGCCTATCTCATTGCATTCAGCCTAACATGTTGTGAATGCATGTGAAATATGTTTGTTACCCACACTCACCTGCAAGTACTACACCCTTCACGGGTGTATGACTCGACTATTTCATGATTTTTTTTTCTTCAATGTGTCGACTTAAATGCGATAAGCGTGTGGTGTGAGTGTCCAACATACCATGGGTATGTAAGGGAAATTGAAGATTCCGCTGTAGCATATATAGTACCATACACGGGTGTATGACTCGATTATTTCATGAATTTTTTTCTTAATGTGTCGACTTAAATGCGATAAGCGTGTGGATTGAGTGTCCAACATACATGGGTATGTAACAGAAATTGAAGATTCCACTGTAGCATATCTAGTACCATACCACGGGTGTATAACTCGATTATTTCATGAATTTTTTTCTTAATGTGTCGACTTAAATGCGATAAGCGTGTGGATTGAGTGTCCAACATACATGGGTATGTAAGGGAAATTGAAGATTCCGGTGTAGCATAGTACCATAAGCATGTGGAGTGAGTTTCCAACATACATCGGTATGCAAGGGAAATTGAAGGGCGTAGCATAGGCAGGGAGGTGAAGTATGGCATTAGGCCTGTCTCTGATACCTTTTTCCTTTTTTGAGGTGAAAGGTTTTGTGGTTTTTGCCATTTATATCCCGGATTAGTGCCTGATGTTTGGATGTGCCATTCTTTACTTTCTGTTAGAAAGCATACATAAAATTGTCTGGGAATGTTTCACCACGAGGATTACACCTTCGCTAAACTGGGATTTGAATGTGTAACAATTTCCAAAGTCTGGGAGTTCTTAAAAACAAAAGTTTATGGAGAATAATGGATGATCAAGCATGGAAATAACATACGGCATTTCAGAGGACTGCAGATATTAGCATTATTGCAGTTGCTAACTAAATTGGGTCATCAAAAGTACCCAAAAGTATCATTTTTTCTGTACTACTCGGTGTGAGTTTTGAATGAGAATGGAAGTTGTAGATTTGTCATTGTTACAAAAGGTTGGTAAATGAGTTGAGGGAACTGGTGTTAATAGCTTGTGTTCGCTGAGCAGTCTTTGTTGCATTGTGGATGAAACCAAGTTCTAATAGAGATGAAATGAGTTTGCAGAGTTTGAGAAATTGAATCCGCTTCACTATGTACCAGTCCTGGTTGATGGAAATGTGACTATATCAGACTCATATGCAATTTTACTGGTTGGTATTTTGTTTGTCGTAAACACAAGTTTTTATCATAGCCCGTTGGTTTAAATTTTCAACGCAAACTACTTTTTACCCCCTGACAGTACTTGGAAGAGAATTATCCTCAGAAAGCACTTTTACCGGTTGATCCTCAACTTCGAGCAATAAACCTTCAGGTCAGTATCAGTTACATATTTTTACCATGTGTACCGAGGTGCAATAATCGTCATAGAATGCAAAAGTTTCAATGTGGTGTTCAATCGGTCTCGGTTATGAAATTATTGCAGGCTGCAAGTATTGTGTCTTCCAGCATACAACCACTTCACATGTTATCGCTGCTGGTAAGTTTTCAGCCATGTGATTCAAATTCTTGGATCAATATTTCAGAGCACCAGGTATAGTTCAAATATGCTAATATCATCCACCTTGAGCAGAACCATCTAGAGGAAAAGCTGGGCGCTGAAGAGCGAACAGCATTTGCACGTTTATATATTGGGAAGGGCTTCCTAGGTGAGTTCTGGAGACTTTATTTTGATTTTATTGCTTTGTGCTTCCATATTATCTGATGTGTTATCTTGCGCTTCCTCATTATAATTGTCGCCTCTTGTTCTGTTTTCTTCCAGCTCTTGAGAAGCTCCTGGAAAACCTCGCTGGCAAATATGCCACCGGAAATGATGTTTATCTGGTAAAGTCTTTTAAAGCTGTGTATTATTTTTCCATTTGTTGCTTAAATGCGAACAGACAAAATATGGAAGTTTCTTTGTGTCAAATGTTGACCGATAAGAATGCATAGCTAGTTAAGAGCGCTTATTTATTTATTTTATTTAACGGCAGGCTGATGTGTTTTTGGCTCCACAAATCGCTGTGGCTACTGCAAGGTTTAACATTGATATGGTAAATCTTCTGTTTTTTTCCTTCAAACTCTGATGCCCTGTGAGCTTAATTTTAATGATGGAGATACTGACTTGTTTTCAACATTCTACCTTGCAGTCCAAGTTTCCTGTCTTGAATATGATATATGAATCCTGCAAGTCCTTGCCAGAATTCCAAGCTTCTTTGCCGGAAAAACAACCCGATGCTGTAGCATAAATTTGCTGAAGTGTAAGTCTGATTTTCATCATTCTGCATCTCAACTCTCTCTCTTTGGCCATGAAGATCTCCTGTAAATATTTTAGTGAGTGCATTGTGTTATGATAACAATATCTCTACGAATACACCTGTTACTGTGCACATTGGTAATATATATCAGGATAGTTTATTGTTCAGGATATAAACCTACTAGTGAAAATATAAACTGAGTAATAATGTCTTGACCTATGGTGACTGGCATTTGAATCCCGTCTTGAAATGTTTATGTAAATGGTGTCCATATATTACTCTTGATATGGAAAGGGCTAGTTCATTTCTTGGAACAACGGACACATTTTCCTGATTATGTAGATGATTACTCGAATGAGAAACAAGAGCAGGCCACTTGGGACCATTCTGTATCTTCTCCTTGTTGAACCATTTCTGTTACACCATACATTGCTGTAAATAGCACACCTGTGTTAGGTGTTCGAAGAAACAAGTTACCTTTTCCACATCAAAAGTGACATTTAACACCATTTACATTAGCTTTCAGGGGTTTCAGTAACTATCACTATAGGTTAAGAGATTACAATAAATATTTTTTACTACTGGGGGGTTTGTATGCATAATCTTTGTTGAACAACAAATTTCCTCGATGCATACTAAAACTTTTGGGGACTGATCTTTACAGGTAGGGAGAAAAGTGGATGCATGCAGACACAATAAAGGAGGGGAGGGCTAGTAGATGGAAGAGTGTTGAAGGTGTGGTTTCTGTCACATTTCCGACTACAAGGTTCCTTCCACATTCAAGTGTTTTATTCTGTCTTTCAAACACCATTTTTTTCTAAATAAAACCTCGCCAATTCAAATACTTGGGTTGGTGGGTTGTCTAAGTTTACTGCAGTGATGTAAATAGAATGTGAATGTTACTAAGCAATGTTTTAGTAAGTATTAAAAACAGGGGATGTTGTACTAACTCTTTATGTGCTCGATTAATTGTTTTTCATAGTAATTTGACTAGGTCAATGTCAAACTCGTTACAAATCATTCAAATTCGATTTTAGTGTCTTTTCTTTAACGTGCCAAGTCAAATCTAGGCCTGATTGGGGTTCAAGCCCAAGCGAGTCGGGTGATACTCTGCTTGTCTAGTTTAAGTGGACCACTTCGCGATAGAGTGTTTATTAGAAGTAGTTAACATGCAGAGCTGAAACTTGAAAGAGATGAAACCAAATGCAGAGCGTTTAACAAGGAAATAGACTTTGATAAGGAAAGAACATATATATACTAGCCGGTGAAGTGACGAGAGTTGGTGTTTCCTTGTGGGTTTCTGTTTTGATTTAGTATTAGTAACTTGAATTCCGTTTCAGTATATGTGAGATAGTTTCTACTTCTAGAATTTTGTGGAGAGATGATTGTATAGCTACTTGGTATGAACCTAAGGGCGATGATCAATAAAATTTATTCCAGTTGGTTCTCGTAGGCTTTGTTAATAATTGAACTGCATAAATTGCATGTCTCGTTTATTTATGGTCTTTCAATCGTGTTTCATGTTCTGCGTATCTGTTTGATGTAGCTTGTGGAGATTTTAATTTGCCATTATTATTTCGTCTTGGTATCTTACCCAACACATTTAGGGTTTGCAGAAAATCATCATCCTCTACTATGGATCTGTTCTTTTCATTTAAAAAACACTTAGGTTCGGATTTACTTAGTGTTTCTTATACTGAAAATAGGTTTAGTTTAGATTAGTTGAGTTATGTTCAGTTCTGTTGAGGCGAAGACGAAGAGAAATATTCTTCTTTAAAAATATATTGAGATAGTAAAGTAGTGGTGAAATTGAGTCTCTCCATTTTCAGTTTAATTGATGAACAGACGGCATAAATAGTAGTACAACATATTCGGTTAACCACTAAATATAGCAAAATAGTAAACACCTCTCTTTTCTTTTTTTTTTCTTGTTTTTTTTCTTTCTCATTTTTTTTTTCTTTTGCAACAAATCAAATCTTAATTAATTTCTCTGCATGCACGTTTAATTCTACTTCTCCAATCTCTCTCTCTCTCCCTCCATATCTTTGCTTGAACAATATATATGCACAGAGACAGAGATATATATATATGTATATATATATATATATATATACATGATATAATTGATCAAAGATGTTGCCATTTGAATCCCTTCAAGAAGCAGAGTCTTCTCTAGGCCGAAACTTGACATATGCAGAGACAATGTGGTATAACTACTCTGCTCATAAATCAGATTACTTCTTGTATTGCCACAACACCATCTTCTTGTGCATTTTCTACACACTCCTCCCGTTCCCTTACGTGGTTTTAGAGCTCATGCGTTCCCAGAAGATTGACAGGTTCAAGATTCAGCCTAAGATCAGCAACTCATTGGCAGATATGTTTGACTGCTACAAGAAATGCATGATTATCTTTGTTTTTGCAGTTGGACCTCTCCAAGTTTTTTCATACCCCATTATTAAGGTACAGTTTTTTTCCTTCTTTCTTTCTTTACATGTGTATTTCAATTGTTGGTCAAGTTTGTTAAGAGAGTTTACTTATTAATTTACAAGAATTTAATACTTGAAAAGCGAAATAGTCTGTCAAGAATTTGTATTAGAATTGTCGATCAAAAGTTCAAAACGCATAAAGGAAATTTCGGGTGGATCAATACAAGGCCAGACTTACTTGAAATGTGCATCTGGTTTCAAGAATTGATGTGGAATAATTAAATTAGACAACATTATGCATGTTCTGCATATCAAAACAGAAGATTTATATCTTACTTCACCTGCAATATTGTTGTTTTCCGTTAACTACTCCTATATTTTGATATATTACACTTACCCAGTATCCAACGGAACACTTTGTTATATGATTGCTTGCAGTTTATAGGAATAAGGACTAGTTTGCCATTGCCATCAGGCTGGGAGATCTTCTGGCAAATCTTGGTATATTTTTTAGTGGAAGACTTTGCTAACTATTGGCTGCATAGAATGCTACACAACGGGTGGGGATATGAAAAAATTCACAAAGTTCACCACGAATACACTGCTCCAATCGGATTGGCAGCCCCGTATGCTCACTGGGCCGAAATCATAATCCTTGGCCTCGCTGCATTTCTTGGTCCGGTGATTGTTCCTGGTCACATGGTCACTTTCTGGTTGTGGTTCATTATTAGGCAAATGGAAGCCATTGAGACACACAGTGGGTATGAAATATAACGCGCACTTGGTGAAAGAATTCAGTTTCATTATGCACTCCAAACATTCATATGATAATGGATGTTAACTTTGCTTATTAATGTTAAGGTACGATTTCCCTTGGAGTCCACTGAAGTACATTCCTTTTTACGGAGGAGCTTCTTACCATGATTACCATCATTATGTTGGAGGGAAAAGCCACAGCAATTTTGCATCGGTGTTTACGTACTGTGATACAATTTACGGCACCAACAAGGTATATATCGTGTGATAGCATTAAGTGTTTCGTCCTTTCATCAATTTTCACTTTTTCATGTTCTGATTTTGTCCAGGGATACCGGTACCACTAGGAAGTTTATGAGAAGGTACATACAAATGTTGCGAATATGTTGGTCGATTTTTCATGTAATTTTGATTTATGAATTTGGCTGCAGGCAAAGGAGAAAGGAAAGCAAGCATGAGCAAAGTAGAGCATGATGAGATTCGTCGAGAGTTGAAATTCCCCCATGTAGCCGAGGATGGAGAAGAAGAGCAAACCGTTCAAATCATTAGTTGTATTTCATCCTTAACCAGTAGTGTACAACTTAATCCACCTCATCATAGCAAATACCATGCATTTTATGAATATTGTACACATATTTAACCCTCCTTATCACCAATAACGCTTCCAGCCTATTTATTTACTATAATTTTTTTCTGTTATATAATTTCACAAATTTTCAGGAATGACGGTGTCTTAAAAATACCGTACCATATTGCAATTTACCACAATAAGTCTAATTTGCGGATCTAGGAGACCCGATCCGGCCTGGAAAAAATAAAACACAACCTGCTTTCTTTATCTTTTCTTTCTTCTCTCTTCTCTGTTGTATTCTCTCTCTCTTCTTTTTTTTTCTTTGCCCCAAGTTGGAGAGATTTTGAGATGTTTAGGTGATTGGGATTGGATGTTTGAGACTGTTACAGCGAGGAAGAAGAGCTGTTTGAGTGAGATTTATTTAGAGAGGTTGCAGGTAAGTGATTTGGGGCTGACTGCGATTGCGAAATATGAGAAATTTTAAGATTTTGCATTTAGTGAAGGTGCCTGATTGCTCCAATGATGGTGTAGCTGCCATTGATGAGAACGGTAGGTTATTGAAGAAGTTGCATATTTATGGATGGAGAACGAATAGGGAAGGTGGTGATTCTTTTTCATGTTGAGTTTGTACCATGTGTCTTGTGTTTATTGTTGGTAGGTGCGGCAATCATAGCTCTTGACAAGTCGGAATGGGTTACATTTAGCGATAGATAATATCTATCCGTCACGAAGCCCGGATCCAACCCGGTCAAACGGTTTACCGTCACAATCCGTTGCCAAATCCGTCGCTAAGTGTAGCCATGGATAATATCCGTGGCTAAAAAGCTGCTACGCCAGGCGACGAGCTTATTAGCAACGGATCTATCCGTGGCTAACAATTTTTAGCCACGGATAGATCTGTGGCTAAAAAGCAGATTTTTTGTAGTGATGAGATTTATTCCATAGATCATGGGACTCTTTTTGCATGTTAATGAGACTTTTTCCAGACATCATGAGACTTTTGTGTGTGTTCATTTGACTTATTTACGCGATCATGGGACTTATTAATATCATGTTGATCATATATTTAAGATCATGTAACTTATTCGTGAGATCATGAGACTTATTTCTAAGATCATTGATAATATTGTTGAGATCATGAGACTTATTCCTGAGATCATGAGCAATATTATTGAGATCATAGGACTTTTTCCTGATATCATGGGACATTTGTGTGTATTCATGAGACTTATTTCTGAGATCATGGGTCTTACTGAGATGATGTTCATGTTGAACATAGATTTAAGATCATGGGAGTTATTGTTGAGATCAATGCAATATTATTGAGATCATATTACTTATATACATAAAAGTATAGTATATTACATTTCAAAATTATCAAAATGAGCATATGAAACAACTGTAATTTGGAAATTGTTCAAAACATTACAAATTAATGAGAAGAAGTATTTGTCTAGAGTTGCCATAAACAAGGTGGCTTTCTTCGTTTTTCCTCCAAAATTTGGTCTTGGGTCTAGGATAGAAGTTGATGCAGTAGCATTTGTATTATCAAAAGTTAATTTCAGTCCCTTTTCAAGCATCAAACGAATGTAAAAATCTCCACCAACGGTACTTTTACCTACATATCCAAATGTGATGATCAGTGAACATGGACCTTTTTCATGAGATCATGAGAACATGAGAATTATTGGTGAGAGCATGACATATTTCATGCTTTCCAGTGAATTACACATAACATACAAGTGAGATCATAAAACATACTGTTGAAATCATAGAAAACATTGTTGGGATCATAGAAACTACTGTATGCCAATATTTTTCATGTTCAATGGAAAAAAAAAAAGCAGAGCACCGCGAACATTTGAGATCATGCGATATATTGCTGATAACATGGGCAATATTGTTGATATCATGGGGATATCACTATACATAAATTTTATCGTGAAATCTACATAAATCAACTTATAGATGCCAAATCTAACATATATCACCAACAAACTTCGACCCAAACACATATCTACATAAATCTAGATGCAAATAACTACAATAATGTCGATTTAACATAAATCTATCACCAAAGATTCAAACTCATATTCTCATCATATCGTTCAATCTAGAATCTATTAATGAACACAAAATCAGATGTAGAGAATGAACATATAGAATGATTACCTATATATTGAGCAACAACAATGGAAAATCGATCTATGATGATGATGATGATGAGCAGATCGATTGACGACGACGATGATGATGATGATGAGCACCTTGCACTACAAGAAAAACCGAATATAGCGACGGATTTGATCCGTCGCTATATGTAAGCGATCCGTCGCTAAATGCCATTAGCGACGGATAGTCCGTTGCTAAATAGGACGTCACGAAAAGTGGCGTCGCTAACTCAAAAAGCGACGAATGATGTCATCCGTCCCTATATTTAGCGACGGATAAATGTATACGTCGCTATTTTCATCGTTGACCAAACTTGAGACGGATAATTAATTGATCCGTCTCTACAATATGGCGACGGATGATTTTATCCGTCGATATATTTATAGAACACGTGTCAGGGTATGGGTCACTGAGATTTGACGACGGATGGTTTTATCCGTCGCTAACTGGTCTGGAATTTTTTTATTTGTTTATTTATTTATTGTATTTTAATTTTTTTTGGTAGTTGTGCACCGCAAATACGTAAACATTTTCGTAACTAAACATTATATACAAATATAAAATTTGTTCTAAGCATTAATAAAATGAAAGTACTAATTGTCCTAAGCAAATTAAAGGAACATGAAAAAAAATTGTTCGAAATAGAGAAAAATTGTTCGAAAAATAAAAAAAAGAGAACTACTGTTGAGTATCTGGGGGGCATCGGCATCGGCATTGAACATAAAGAAGTCGGGAGGTGCCGCTCCACCGGGGGGGGGGGCATACTGCTCCATGAGCCACTCGATGGATCTCTTGAATCCATGTCTCATCCTGTCCTGCTCTGTTCTCAACCGATGGACAGTCGCCTTCAGCTGCTGCTGCTCCTGGAGGAACTCGGGAGGCACATCGACTTGTCCCCTTCGGCGCTTGGAGGAGCTGGAGGAGGAGCCACCCTGGTTCACCGTCTCCGCTATCGCCTGCGAGAGGTTGCCCATGCCGAAGACACGCCCCTTATCATCGAGATTCACCATGATCTCGAGATAGATGGCGTTCTCCTCCTCGGCCGTGAGATCAAGGTTCTCAGTCCTGGCCAGGAACTCCGCCTGAAAATTCAAACAAACAATTAATATTTAATTAGTACGTTATTGATCGAAGAATCAAATATTCAACAAAAAGCTCAGGAATCGAAAAAATATAAAACATACCGCGATTTTTTTGGCCCTATCACCCCTGAAGGTCATCTTGCCATCCTTATCCAGCTCCCCGTGAGCCTCACAGAAGTGCTCCCACATGGTCTGCTCCTTCCCCTCCGATATCTTCATCAAATATATATATATAAATTAATAAAGTAATGATTGAATTGAAATAAGACTTAAGAAAGAAAAAGAAACTATAACAAAGTACGTGACTTACCGCGTCCAGGTGGCGCGCCAACTGGGATTTCGAACCCAGCCAATGCTTCACCGAGCCTGTCCCATCCGGTGGATTATGGGACCGGTTCTCCATGTTCTGCTCCGACAGCTTCTGGGCTTGAAGGTTCTCCGCCCAATACTGCTTCCACAGGGGCCACTCCTCCTCCCCAATCCACCCCGGCTTCTTCCCCGATGCCTTGATCTTGACGACCTTCTTCCGGAAGGCTTCAGAGCCTTCATGTTCGAAGGCATACCACAACTCCGACTTGAACTTGTTGGGGAGGAAGAACTTCTCCTACATTTCAAAAAGTATACAAAATTCAAACTAACATATATATAACACGGTGACTAACATATCACCCAAACAATTGCACATTGTCCTATTTTCAACTAACACACGGTGACTAACATATCACCCAAACAATTGCACATTGTCCTATTTCAACTAACACACGGTGACTAACATATCACCCAAACAATTGCACATTGTCCCATTTCAACTAACACACGGTGACTAACATATCACCCAAGTAATTGAGAACATACCACTTAAACCATAAGAGAAGAAGAAAGATTACTAACCTCCAAAGCATTCCAAATCCCCGCCTTCCGCTCCGGAGTGAAAGTATGCCACTGGGCTCCAAGTGGTGGGAGATCCACTTTCTTCGTGGATTCCTTGCTGATGAACTTTGCAGCCTCCCTCGGCATCATCCTGTTGCAATAACATACACAAATTAATCCAACTAAATAAAACATACAATACCAAACACACAAATTAATCCAACTAAATAACTTACACATGCCTAGGCATGGGCCAGACGACGAGCTTGCCATTCACCCGCTCACCCGCCCTGTACACCTCCCCCCTGTACCCATCATCCGGCAGGTTAGCAAACACGTCTGGGCCAGTAGACCCTGCACTGCTGCTAGAACGGGGCCAGGGGACTGGGTCTCCCTGACATGAGTCGCCGAGGTCTCCCACCCCCCCCCCCCCCGACTCCGGCTGACTACTAGGGGTGCGGAATGGCGAGTCTGGCTCGGCGTAGCTACGGCTGCTGGCCGCCAACAGCTTTCCCGGTTTCTTTGGCCTCGGCATGATCTGCACGTTTAAGAACAACCGTAAGAAACAATAAATGGATTTTAAGTATACACTGATAAGAAACAACACTGGACTTTATGCTTTACTTTATGATGTAAACTTATGATTTGCAGATCCAAATGAAGCTGCAAAATGAATATGTGAAAGACCAAAAAATGCAAGGATACATAGCCTACATTTAAAAATCTAATTTAATACAGAATTTGATCTAATTAATCTAATTTAATCCATCATTTTAAAATTTTAATCTAATTAATCTGATTTAAACCAAATTTTAATCTAATTAATATAATTCATTTTATCAATTGAGTTTATCCAGAATTTAATCTAAATTTGGCTGCTACTACTATAACCAAAGTACAAAACTATCAAAATTTTAAATTACGGATACTAACCAGAATTTAATCTAAATTTGGCTGCTACTACTATAACCAAAGCACAAGTACTACCAATTTTATTACGACTTCCAACATAACACAAGTACTACCAATTCTACTACTACTTTCAACACATCACAAATAAAAACAAAACCTTAAGCCTTACAGCTCATTTCAGAAATAATCTAACCTTGTTCAATTCGAATAGTACCACATTGATTTTATTTCATCATTTCATTCGGAAACAAGCTAACCTTGTTCTTAACTTCAATTTGAAGAAAAATTCTAGATGGGACAATAACAGTGAGAAATTAAACAATACTAGAAAAAAAACTTAATTGGAGAAATTAGGGTTACTGACCTATATCAAATGAAGATGATAAAGGGAAGGAAGAAATCCGGTGGAATGGCGGTGTGGTGGCGGAATGCGGTACGGTGGTTGTACGCAAAGAAGACGACCGGGCAGTGGTGGTGGGACGAAAGACAAGGCTGGTAGTGATGGCGTCGCTCTGTAGTGGTGGTGCGGCGTCGATGTATGGTGGTGGTGGACCATCGGCGTTCGAAGTGCGGGGGTAGTGGAGGCGGGTAGGGATAGGGATTTGAAGATGATTTGGGGGAAATGGGAAGAAGAAAGACTTCCCCGATCTGTAAATAAAAATATAGCGACGGATGAGTTCATCCGTCACTATATTTTTATTTACTTATTTTTTTAGATATTTTTAATCCAAACCAAATTCTGGTCAACTCAGTTTAGCGACGGATAGACCTTATCCGTCGCTAAACTGGAGCCGAATTGGGTCTCTAGAGGTACGAACTGAGCTTAGAGCGCAGTTCGTCCTTATCCGTCGCTACCTTTAGCGATCCGTCGCTAAATAGCGACAGATTGCGTCTGTATCTAATGATCCGTCGCTATTTGCCTGATTTCTTGTAGTGTTGCACTACAAGAAAACAGCCAAATAGAGACGGATTAATAGCGACGGGATGCGATCCGTCGCAAAATAGCGACAGATCGGTGATTTTAGCGACGGATACCAGACTGTTATTTAGAGACGGATAAATCTATCCGTCTATCAGTCTCTAATTTAGAGACGGGTCAGTTTATCCGTCGCTAAATTTAGATTCATCCGTCTCTAAATTAGTTGACCAGATTTAAAAAAGAAAAAAAAAAAAGTTTTAGTGACGGATCGGTGCTCATCCGTCGCTAATATTAAAAAAAAAAAAAGGATAAGATCAGATCTAGATCTGGTCAATTCAATTTTTTATTTCTTTCTCTCTATCTCTACTCTACCATCTCCTCCACCTCTCCCCCAATCAACCGCCCCACCGCCGCCCTCCACCACCGGATCGACTTCAATACCAAAACACCATCGGATTGACTTCACCACCACCACTTAATTGACTTGAACCACCACCAATTTCATCCACTGATATGAGGCGCCTCGACTTCAACACCACCACCGCCACTGACTTCCACCAACGCCGCCGCGTTGCCTCCAATCACACCGGACTCCGGCTCCTCCTCCTTCACCTTCATCTCTACGATTTAAGGTATGTTCTCTAAACCCTAAGTTTTGTGAATCATTTCGATTTTTTCAACTTTTCAATTAATTAGCTTGAATTTGATATTAATATTCCGGATGTTAATTCGATTCCTAAATGTGGAGAAGAACTGAAGGGTGAGAGCAAGGGTTTGGATCCGAAGCCGAATTTGGATCCTGTTGAATTAGGAGGGGGCGAGATGGAAATGTCAGGTGCAGTAACAGATTCGGATGTGAAGGTTGATCCGAGTCAGGTTTTGAGCCCGGATTTGGGTTCTGTTGAGCCAGAAAGGGATCTGAATCAAATACCGCCAATCACAAATAGGCCGATTTCGACGAATAAAATGGTATTCACATATTCTTTTTCTGATTTGGGTTTTGTTTAGCATTGAATCAAGTCTAGTTTGTCACTTTGTCTTACATTTTGTTACTGTTGGTTTATATTCTGTAATGAAGTGCTATACTGCTATGTTCTTAGTAAGTTTGCATCTGTTGATATACATAGATTAGATTTTTGTTTGGTCATATATTTATGATTTGTAAAACTGGAATCGGTGATGTTTTTTGTTTTTGTTCCAGAAATAGAATGCTAAATGTATACTACTAAATCAAAATTCATGCACTTATTTGTTTAATGTGAGTTAGAAGCTGAGTTAATTGCTGTGTACTCTAAATCGTAGGCCGTCAATACTTGTAAAAGAAGGAAGATTTTCACTAGTCCAAGTTCTTACAGCTTAAAAAGAATGCTTCCGTTTCTGATGGACATTGCGAATGAGTCTGGTAAGTCTCTGGAACCTTCTAATTTTACCTTGTTTATTGTTTAAGAAATTGCATTTATAGTATAGAGTTTATTTTGAGTGAAAAGTTGTTTAATATATTGGTTAATTCATTGTTGGTTGGTTTAGTCTTTCACTCTTTTTATCTTTGAGATATGGTAACATTCACGTATTGTATTGCCTTCAACTATAATTTAAATTTACATTATGGATATGTATATCTTTTATTTTATGTTTAATACTTTCCTATTAGTATATTTGTTGATTATTTTCGTGTAGAAAATGGGTGTTTGGTCTAGTGGTATGATTCTCGCTAAATGCGAGAGGTCGCGAGTTCGATTCTCGCAGCACCCCTTATTGCATTTAAAAAATTATATTTTTATATTTTATTATATTGTAGGTGAATTAAATAAATTAAAAGAAATAGATTTTTTTTTTATATAAAAATCATATTTAGAGACGGATGAGCTTATCCGTCTCTAAATTTAGACGTCGCTAAAGTGAAGAAACCATGGGCTGTCCGGTCAACGCTAAATTTGCGACGGATAAGTTTATCTGTCTCTAAATTTAGAGACGGAACAGCTCATCCGTTGCTCTTTTCGCGACGTCCTATTTAGCGACGGGCCTTTCGTGCTAATGGTATATAGCGACGGATCGCTCCGTATCCGTCGCTAAATCCTATTTTTCGTGTTGGTCGATGATGATGATGAACAAGAAAGAAGAGAGAGAAGAAGAAGAAACGATCTCGCTCGCTCTGGTAGTTGTTTATCAGAAAGAAAAAGAAAGAAGGAAGAAGAAAGAAGGTTTTTTTTTTTCAAAAAGGACCATTGTTTATAATATTACAATTTGACCCTCGAAATTTTGAATAGTTTTGTAGTGTCTTTGTAGCTTATTGGTTGGGGTTGTTTTTTAATTTATATAAACTGGTCTATACTAGAGACCGTCCACTAGGAGACGAATCCTATAATTTCATGTTTTCTCAATTCTGGTATAATATAATTTTGTAAAATTTCACGCAGGTGCATTAATATTAATAAAACAGAGTTTGTAACTCAAATTGATAATTATAAGTACCCAAATTTTCAAATCTACCAGGACTTTTGCAAATTTTCTCAGAATTGACCATTTCTTATCTTCTTCGCGTTTTGTCCCCTCAAGATTTTTATTAATTACAAATATGAACCTAGTATTTTCAAATTTTACAAGATTAGGCGGCCATTTCATTTCCAGATTTTTATGAAGCTAATTACTTTCTAGTTGAGCATTTCATTTCCAGATTTTTATGAAGCTAAGTACTAAAAAACAAACATATAAATAAAAAATTTGACTATGAATATGATATAACTTATATTCTAACAATATAATAAGTGTTAATATTGATGGTTAGTGACCTATAGTGTCTCTCCGAGGAAAAATCTCCCAAAATGTACCATAAGTTTCTTACTATGTCCATTTTGTACCGTAAGTTTGTTACTCCCACATTTGTCTTGTAAGTTCACAAAAAAAATCCAATTTTTGTACTTCGGGCCAAATCTAGCCCAATGAACTAATATTAGGGTTAATTTTAATCTGATTCACCCCAATTCGCAATGAACTCGCGAATTACTGATAATTTTTCACTATTTCTCTGACTTTATTAAAATATCTAAATAAAAAAATAATCAAGACAATTAAGGTAATTGTGTAGCATACCCCTTTCTATGACATATCGATGCAAGCAAAAAAATAAAATGGATCCAGTTTTTTTCAATGTATGTCATGAAGACAAAATGGATTGGTTGCTACTCTCTTCTAAGTTCTAATTGTTTGCGAAGATCAATTGGGGTATGCTAAATTCTTAATGAGAGTTATGTGTAATATAAATGTTTTTTTTAAAATTCTTTTATTTTGCATTGATGTGTCATACAAAAGGATGGGTATGCTCAACAATTACCTTGTTTGCTTTTAAAAATTGTCATTTTATTTATTTATAATTTAGGCGAATTAGTAAAGAATTATCACTGATTTGCGAGTTCATAGTGAATTGGGGTGAATCAAATTCAAATTTGCCCTAATATTAGTTCGTCGGACTAAATTTGACCCGAAGTACAAAAATTGAATTTTTTGTGAACTTACAGGACAAAATGTAAGAGTAAAAAACTTACGGGATAAAATGGACGGAGTAGGAAACTTATGGTACATTTTGGAGGATTTTTTCGTCTCTCCCGTCACTCTTTCCCCCCCCCCCCCCCCCTAAATACACTGCTTTAGGTTTGTCCCATCAAACACGCACCACATTTCTTTTCCTAAATGAATACAGAGTTTCATTAGGGCTCTATTTAGCGTTAGCTTATCAGCTACTCCCCCATGTTTTTTTTAAAGCGTCGTCTGGCAAATTTCACACATATTAAGGATAAAATATTCTCCACTTTCTATACAATAAATATTAATTGAAATTATATGACTTTATGGAATGCGGATGATAAAAGTAATTTAATTTTGCTATTTGTAAAAAGTATAATTAATATAAAGATATAGAATGAACACTATATATATGTGTGTGTTAAGATAGACACCAAGCAACAAAACCAAAGCATAGATAGCTAGGTCCTCGATCGTTCGATCCAAGTTAGGAAGAAAAGATTGAAAAATTCAATCATCATGAGAAACTTTCTCGCAATATTATTCTTTGCATTCGTGATGTTCCAATCATTATGTTGGAATTTGGAACTCTCACAACATATTTTGGATCAAGTTTGTGATGAAAGATTCGTGAGAAACAATACTCGTTGTCATGCCATCATGAGAGTGCATTACTTTCTTCCCGGAGTAGAGATTCAAAGACCGTTTCAAACAGTGGCTAATGTTCTTACACTTGTTGCTGAGGCTGATGCAGATGACACAAAGCAACATTGTCGTTCACTTTACGAAGAGACGTCACAACATAACTCGCTGAAAGAAAAGTATCGTAAGTGTTGGAAGTATGCAGCAAATATTGAATTACAGATCAGCCTTGCGCTGGAGAAAATATGTCATAATAACCACACGGGCACAAGGACAACAATCGAAGCAGCAGAAGAGAAGGCCACAAAGACGCTTTCTTTGTTTTCGTCCCATGATCCAACCCCTCATAATATTGCACCACTCAAGGATGTTCTCAATATCATTATATCTGTATGTCGTGTTTTGTCTGTGTATCCTTAAATAATTAATCCATGTGCTACTAAGCACATTAATTAGTTAATTATATTATGTTATCATCAAAATAAATTCCAACATTATTGTTGAAATTGAAATCGTAAAAATTTAAATGTTATAGTGTGATTTAATAGAGGTATCAAATAACTTTACCCTCATCTAAATCCACATAGATTTAGAACCAACCCCCTGAGCCTCATTTGAATCCTCTCATCAGCATATAGGCCCTAGTGGGCCTACTAGAGAAATCGAGAATCCATATATACTAGAAATATTTTAAGGCTTCTCCAGCTTAGTTCTACGATTCTTGACAATTGACAAATTCCTTTATTTTCATTTGTTCAATGTTCCATGTCTCAATTTTATGCATTCAAATTTAATATTCTACATTCTACCATGTCTATTTGTTATTTTTGTCCTAATATGTCATTCTCAATTAAACATGTAATTAGTCCAAAAAATGAAAGATATTATGTTAAAAATTTAACAAATAAAATATTAATTGAAATTATTTGACTTTATGGAACGTGGATGATAAAATTAATTTAGTTTTTCCATTGTAAAAAATTATAATTAATATAAATATATAGAATGGTTGAATTAAAGGAAAATGGAAGAAAATAATTTTTCTATTAAAAAATAAATTAAGATCATATAAATTAAAATTGTAGGAAAAACAATTTGAAGTATATTATTTTGTATGTATTCCAAGAACAATTAGTGATGTTCCTAATAGTTTCTATCAAAATTTTGATGCATGAAAAATTCTTACAAATTAGTGTCTAAATATGCCAGGACTAAATTAACCTTACCTATTTTAAGTAACTTATTTAATATATACTAATATATTTCTAATTTTAATTTATTTATTAGATTTATACATGCATCCAAATTCAACCAAATATAGAACCTAAATTTTCATAATATAATTTCGTTACATAGTTTATCATTATAGTATAAGAGTAATTGGGAGTCAAAGTTGTTGACCGAAAAAAGTCAAACTAAGAATTTTATGAGAGAACGGAGGAAGTAGTATTTAATGTGTTGATGTGATTAAGGCTCTGTTCACTTCGTATGAAAACTCATTAATTTAAATTCAATTCAATTCAATTCAATTCAATTCAATTCAATTCAATTCAATTATGTTAAGTTTTGTTTATAGGAAAATAACAGTTTCTAATTACCACCCAATTTAGTGGTTGAGATTAAATACAAGAGCGTGTTTAACTTGATTGTTCTGTTCATATTGATGGTAAAGAACCTTAGACAAGCGGGCAGGGGCGAAGGCACCCTTGGGGTGGGTAGGGCCAGGGCGTACCTATCCGCATCGAATTTTAAAAACGAATAAAAATGTATACATATTTTATATTTTATTGTAAAAAAAACTATCTTTGTATTTTTAATATAAAATTGAATATGTATTCTACTCAATATTGTTTGTTAATGTTAAATAAATTAATTTTATAATAAAATTTGGCTACATTGGTTAGTAATTCAATAAAATTCTCTAATTTTACAATAAAATTTGACTGTATTGGTAAAAAATTCAATATTTTTTTAGAAAATTCTGTTTGTCATTATTAATTTTTTTTTTTTTTTTTAACAAATTGGCCCTCGGTGTTCCGAAATCCTGGGTTCACCCCTACAAGCCCCTGTTTTGTTTTGATTGTATTGAAGAGTAGTACTCCTCCGGTCCTAATACATATTGAAAGTTAACAATACCAGACTTTGTAGACGTTGAAAGGAATCTTTAAATTAATAGAGGGAGGAAATAAAATTGTACTAGCACTTATTACTCGCATGTCTTGGTGACATTTAATATATGTTACTGTCTTCTTTATGATTTACTTAGAGTTTTATTTTATTTATTTTACTTTTTTTGCTGTTTTGAACAGGACAGTCTAACAAGAAGGTGCTGGAAAACTATCAAGTTGCTCAACATGAATTTCACATTGTAAAGTTATGTACTTGTATATGAGGAACTTGTGTTAGTCAGAACTAATCATATTCATATAGTGTTGTGCTACATTAAACAAGGCTCGTTGGGCGAAATGAATTACTATGTATTATTATAATTATTATTATGTCTTGTTGTCATACATACATGATGATCACTCGATTGATCGCCTAGAGAACACCCTTCTCTTTGCAACATGTAATGGCTCCATCAAACATCTCCTCAACTCCCTTCTCATACTCGAATCCAGTTTCCAGGAGCTTCGTTGACAGAATACCAGAGAAATTCAGAGGGCTCACATCCTTCAGTGAACTGCAACTGCAACAGAATCTTCCATATGTTAGCGATCATTAGAACGTAAACGATTCAGCATAATAAATTTTAACAATGAACACTTTCGTTCATACTCTGGATTAGGCATCTCATATTCTGGGTATTTTCCAGACAGAAACTCGGACAACCCTTGTATGGAAGTCTGAAAGCCACTGCAGATGTATCTTCCTTTCGCCTCGGGGTGTTCAAATAGGTGAATATGACATCTAGCCACATCATCTACATGAACAATAGTAGTACTCTTTAGGTACTTGTAGTTAACTTCATGACCTAGAACTAAGGCCAAAGTTATAGTTACTGTATCAGGAACATTAGGGCAGATGAAAGGTCCGGTGACTATAGCTGGGAGCACGGTCACAAGATCCAGTTCACAATGTTTCTCTGCAAATTCCCAAGCCGCCTTCTCTGCTAACACCTTGGTCACAACATATGAACCTGCGTATATGTTGAAGCTTCGAACAAAGTCTGCATCAGTCCAGCAACTTTCATCTATTGAGTCCTTGCTAGTACTTAAAGAGGCTGCAGTTATACTGGAAGTATATACTACTCGCCTGACTGTCTTAGAGTCCACACAGGCCTTAAGGATGGCATGCATCGCGGACGTGACTCTTTTAGTCTTGGTTTCCTCAGATTCTGTATCAGAGAAATCTAGTGGGTGCGCCATGTGAAACACTCCAATGCATCCTTGAAAAGCTAGCATGAAACTGTCTGGGTTGTCGAGATCTGCGTTGAAAATGTTTAGCCTTTCGGATGCTCCTGGCAGGGTTGTGAGGAATGTAAGGTCCCTTGTGCACTCTGCCAATCAATCAGAAGTTACAGTGAGCTATCAAGTAGAAATTCGAAAGGAATATATCGATTCAAGTAGATGAATTAACCTGGATTGATGTTCCTGACAGTTGCATTAACAGAATAACCGTCTTCAAGAAGGCGCTTAACCATCCATGAACCAAGAAAACCTGTTGCACCAGTAACACATACTCTTCCCTTATTAGCTTTGCTTCCCTCTGCCATCTCTATTGCAATTTTTACTTATCTCACAAGATCGATCACAACGTACGTGACTATAAGAACAAGTTAAATGCTAGCTGTTTTCGGCATCATTAGCCGTCCAAGATTAGATTATTAGTGAATCAATGTTCTTCCAGTTTCATATATAATATTACAGAGATACATTGCCGGATGAGCATACAAAGGACAAGAAAATGTGGACAGTATCAACACAATACAAGACCTGGTTATTATAGTATTAGTTACCCGATCGAACAGAGTAATTAATTTTATTACACAAACAGTCCAACAACATTGGGATACAATACATAGATTTCATCAGAAAACAACTACTAGAATTGAACCAAATACGCATGCAGCAGTTGATTAAGTAATCTAATCTTCGAATTTAACAGCTAGCTTGATAGCTATTTGATAAGTCCTTTCTCTTCGCAGCATTTGATTGCTCCATCATACATCTCCTCTAGCCCATTCTCATACTTGAATCCACTCTCCAGAAGCTTTTTCGATGGAATGCCCGAAAACTTGAGAGGAACAAGATCCTTCCATGATCTGAGGACGTACGACAGCACAATTAAAAACATATATATAAATCAAGATTAAAAAAAAAAAAAAAAAAAGTCCATACATTTTTCAACAATGTCAAAATGTACGCCGCACTTACTCCTCAGTAGGCATTTTGTAGTCAGGGTAACGTTTCGACAGGAACTCACACAGCTCATCTATGGTGAAATCTACACCGGTGCAGATATATCTTCCTTTAGCTTCAGGCAGTTCAAACAGATGAATGTGAGCTCTAGCTACATCGTCCACGTGCACGAAACTCGTACTCTTCAGGTGATGGTAGTGATTCTTGTCCCCTGCACCAACCAACAGATATGTAAGGAAATTGTAAACAAATTGTTAACATAGAATTTTACTTGTTATTGGCCTATTAGGGGACTCTGCCTCTACTATTGATTAATTGTACCATATGTTTTGTGTATTGTACCGCACAATACCCACTTCGAAACAGTTGGATGTACCATATGTTTCGTGAATTGTACCGTGCAAACATTAGTTAAAATATAACAGATAAGTAGAAACCTATAATGGTGGCCAAGGAGACATAAACAGTATCAGGAACGTTCGGGCAAATGAACGGCCCGGTGGTCCACGTGGGGAGAATCGAGACAAGATCAAGTCCATGTTCCTCCGCGAACGCCAAGGCCTCCTTCTCAGCTAGTGTCTTGGTGACGACATATGGTCCACCGAAAGCCTTCAAGCTTCGGACAAGATCCACATCGGTCCATGAGGTCTCATCTATGGACTCAGTGCCACTTAATGCAGCTGCAGATATACTGGAAGTGTAGACGACTCGTCTCACAGTCTTGGAATCGAGGCAGGCCTGGAGGATACCGTGCATTGCAGTTTTGGACCGTTTGATCTTGGTTTCTTCGGATTCTTTCTCAGCGAAATCGAGGGGGTGAGCCATGTGGAACAGTCCGTCGCATCCTTGGACGGCTAAGGCGAAACTCTCGGGGTTGTCGAGATCAGCGTTGAAGATCTGTAGCCTTTCCGATGCGCCCGGAAGCTCTGTGAGGTAGCTGATGTCCCTCTTGCGTTCTGCACGCAAATAATGAAAAATGTCACTGACAGTGACTACTCATTCTCCTGTTTAACAACAAATTAATCTTAAATTTTAAATTATAACCAAAAAATAATTTTTAATTTTTTTTTATCTTATAGTACATTACAGGATATATTATAGATCAATCTTTAGTTTGTGGTTAAACTTAAGAGACAGTAAAAAACTTAAGAAACATGAAGTGACCAACTTATTTAGTAATGGAGGAGGATGTAGACGTACTTGACAAATCTCGTACAAAATAGTTATTGCACTTTTGTTTCGTTTTTGTGATGTGCTAATAAGGCTATGTTCTCTTCGTATAAACTGAATTGATTTGAACTCTAGCTACTATAGATATTATTGTGGCAATTGCTATTAGTCACGATGGTCTAACACTTTCTACCACGGATTAGGCTGTGTGGTAAATGTAGCTTTTTTCTTACTAATGGAACTCATTTTTCAACGATAGATATGAAGCTAGCATAATTTAGAAGACGAGTTAGTGAGTAGAGATGATATATGAAAATGAACGGACCTGGATTGATCCGGACAGTTGCATTGACAGAGTAGCCATCTTGAAGAAGGCGCTTAACCATCCATGAACCAAGAAAACCAGTTCCACCAGTAACACAAATTCTACCCTTAGTGTTCTTCTTATTCTCAACTACCATCTTTTAACTTACTCGATCGATGGATGTATCACAACTTTTTTTTTGTATTATTTATTTATATATTTTACTTGGGTTAATAATTTGAGCTGCGTGATATGTGATATGGTGAACAACAACAATGCATGCGCTTATATAGAGAGAGCTAACTAGCTCACAAAGGGTATTTCTGTCCTTGCACTTTTCTTTCTTCACAACTATATATTTTATAATTATTGGGTTTGCAAAGTTGATTTTTTTTATCATGAAAAAAAAATACTAATGTGTGACCGGATGGTTGACCAATGAAATGCATATCATGCATGCCAATCGTCAGCAAAAGTGAAGACTAGCATATCCTTAATAAAATATATTGCTCTCACGATCACTTTGTAACAACGGGCACAAAGATGGAGGGGTTTTTCCCCGTCCATATAATGTTCCAATATCCCCCAAGTGATCTCAAGAATGTTGTGCCAAGGAAATTAGAATTATTGTTTGCAGCAATAAGCTGAAATGCAACTTCAGATTCCAACCCACGCTAAAAATAGGTCTTCTCTCGAAGCCAACAACTGATCAACAACATTAATTGTGACATGGTGCATCTTCTTCAAATACTCGGTGATTCAATTACCATCATGATCTCTTATTAGTCCATCTAGAGGCACTCTGTGTTAAGCTAAAGAGACTCGCATCTGTACTCAATTTAACCCAGTCGTCACACGTTTATGCCATTGAACTTGTCCATTTCGACTACGTTCTGATGTTGTGCCCTTCCCGTAAAAGCGGATATCATAATCGATGGTAATTGGATCATAACATTTTAGATTATTTACATATTTCTTTTTCGTTCTTTTCTTTTAATTGTGTACGTTTTCTTTATTTTGCAAATTTTTATTTAACAATTTTATTGAGAATCCTGCAAAAAAAACTAATCACCACACAGTATATCAATTTTCTAAATTTTTATTCTGAAAGTTTAAAATATAAATTACGAAGGTAGTTATAGCACTAGTGACGATCATGGGACCATGGTAATATAATAATTACCGGGCTCATTCGAGTATATCCCCTTGAATCATTCCATTACCTTAAATTACATTTTTTTTTTCCATCTCTGTATATTAATAGTATTTAACAATTAAAACAAATTGTTCAAAAATCATATTGGGCAGAAAATTAAATAATTAATTGTCATATACATCACGCTAGCCGCTAGGTACATGCACTCACGAAAATTTAATTTTTTATTTGTATATAAATAATTAAAAACCAATCAGGACCTGGGCAAATATTGACATGGAAACCTTAATTTATACGCTTTATATACTGTCACATATACACTTTGAAAGTTAAAAATTAAAAGTTTTATTATGAAATTTTGAACCGAAAAGCGTTGAATAATGTGTATATTTGAAAAGAAAATGGGGATAATATATGTAAATTTCTATTTTTTTTAGACTTCAAAAAGTCCTCCTCCCTCACCGGCCGGCCGCAGAAGAACGGATTTTGTCACTCATTCCCGTGTATATAGGTACAACTGTTCGCAACATATATGTAATAATTTAGTTGCACTCATTCATTTATGTTTCTCTCTTTTACCCATTTTATTCATTTTCTTTACGTTTTACATTTTTTATCTACTTTTTCTTATTACTTATAGTTATTTGTCTAATAAAAAAAAAAAAAAGAAGAATAAGAAGAAAAAAAAAAGGTTAAGGCACCTTCAGACTTCAAGTTGGTTTCTAAATTCTCGCCTTTTGTGGAGACATGACTCAAGGAACCACCTCGGCGGGCTGGGATGGAGGTACTCCATCCTGAGATGGACCTGTCTTCTACGAAAGTCATCCAATGGACTAGCGTTTAATTTGTAAATAAGTTGTAGTTCATGTGATTCAAATGAAATCATTCATATGTACCATTTACAAATTTTAGGTAGAATTTACACATGAGCCGAGTTTAGGTAAGAATGTTCACATTTGAGAGGTTTGTCTCGTAACTTATTTAAGGATGTTTTTTTTTTTTTTTTTTTTTGAAACGACAAAATTTTTATTATTATAAAAACAAAGCGAGCATAAGTAATGCTCGAAACGATTACAAAGACAGAGAGAGCAACACCAACACCCAGTTTAACCGTGGTTTGACACCGGTTGTTACATCCAACACCTAAAACCAACAACAAAAGGAACCTCCTGAACCTAATCCTAACCTCTTAAAACCCGAACCTTTAGAACCTCCAGAAACCTGAACCTCCTGACCTGGACCTGAACCTGAACCATTAGAGGTTCATTCTTGAACCTGAACTTTTTAGAACCAACTGAAACCTCCCAAACCTGATACATGGTACTATGAAACCTCCTGAGCCTGAACTCGGGACTCCTGAACCTCCTGAATCAAATGAACCTCAACCTCTTCATACTCCTAAATTTGAACCTTCAGAACCTGACTGCTTCGACTTCAAAACCCAAACCTAAACCACCAAAACAAGACTTCCTCCAATGGCTGCCAAGGAAGTGTACCGACCAGACCCATCTCAACCAACTTCTCAATCACATCCACCGACTTCTCAACCAAAACTTCTTTACTACTAGTAGCCAACCAAAACCTCCCCCAACACCTTGAAGTAACCAAACTGCATCACAACTATCATCAGCACCAAACCTCCAACATAGACGACCAAGAAACTGCACGCCAGAACTCGACCGGACACAACCAGTCAACGCAACCTATCCCTCAACACCTCTTCTCCCAGTTCATCACCTCAACACACCTCTGATCCAGCAAACAACCGATCCAAACACCAGGCCCTCTTCGTCCTCTGAAACCCAGATGGCCAGATCTATGCGTCGTAAGATTGGGGGTAGGATATCGCCCCGTTCCACCACTCAAATCAACGAACAGTTTCCCTCTTCAGTTGGAGTTGCAAGATCCGCCCTGTACCACCACCCGGTTCAATGTGCAACACCACGTAACAACAAAAGGCCAACTGAATTGCTCTCAACACAAAGAAAAGAGATCTAGATCTAGAACAAAAAGAGAAGAAAGATCTAGATCGGGAGACAAAACTAGAAAAGAAAAAAAAAACAAAGACTCAAGAAAGGAAAGAAAGGAACATAACGGAGCTTTCTGCTCCGATCTGGTGTTGGTTAACACCAGATCGGAGCAGAAGCTCCGAACTGAAGGAGGAAGTTTCGTAGTTACTGTGTTTGTTTGGGAAAAGAACAGAGGAAAAATTTACTTATTCAAGGATGTGACACCTTAATTACACCGTATCATTTGGTCATAATAATATGAATAATTTATATATGATAAAATTTGGAACCGAAAAATACTTTTATTCCATTCCAATCAATACAAAACAAGCCGATCAAGAGATCCAGACGTATCAAAACTATCAAGAGTTACAAAGAATAGCAAAGTTAGTCTAAAACAATCGTCAATCTAGCACAATTAATGCGTAATTTCTTATCACTCCAACATCGGTTGATCACATCATTGATAATATGTTCATCAAGGCGCATGTTCACAGGTTTCTGCTGAAAGATTGCGTTATTCCTGTCCATCCATAAGGCGTAGATGGTTTCTGTGAATGCACACTTCACAAGCCGTCGGCGCCATCCTGAGTTGTTCATAAACCGGCAGAGCCATTCGATCTCAGTCTCCCAGCCTATTGGATTGCGTTGCAGTCCAACCCATCTCATAACTCTTTGCCATATCACTGATGTGTGTGGGCACTCAAAATAGAGATGCTGTAATGTCTCGTTTGCACCGCAGAAAATGCACCAGGGGTCAATATGCGCATTCCATCTAGAAATTCGGTCTTTGATAGCCAATCTGCCATTCAACGCCATCCAAGTACGGGCTCTTGGCTTTGCCCTGTTCTTGAACCAGATTTTCTTCCACTTCACCTCCTCTTTTACGCCCCTGATCTCATTATACAGTGCCCTCGTACTAAATTTGTCATGCCGGGTTAGTGAGTTCCAGTAGGGGGATTGCTGTACCAGAGATCGAAGGTCAAGTATCTTCTTCAAAATCCATGAGCAAGACTGTGGTATAGTTGCTGTCATTATATCTCCATCTTTTATATAGTAGCAGTTAATCCACTTCACCCATAGCTTGTCGGCTTTACTAGAGATATTCCACAACAATTTAGCAATTGTGCACATGTTCCATTCCTCTAAGGAAGTCAAGTTGAGTCCACCATGGTTCTTTCGATCACATACTTTATCCCAAGCAATGGGTGCCTTACGAGTAATCTCACCTGTGCCACTCCACAGGAAGGATCGACATAGGGCTTCAATATGGCAAAATATATGACAAAATAATTTAATCAACTTCAAATTTAATCTCCATTGAATTCGAATTCTTTTATCAAGAAAGTTTTGACATACCACCATAAATAACTTAATTGTAATATTTAGGTCATGACTAGGTGTCCTGGATGATATGTTTTTCAAATATGTAGTATAAGGTATGCGCACTAAGTGTCATGTTAATGATGTAATCCTCAAGTTTTAATATTCATGTCTACGGAGGTTAGAGGTTGAGCTGTAATTATTATTTCAAATAATTATATCATACAAGTCAAAGTAGTTGACTTGTACGAATAGACACGTAGTACTACGTGATATATGAACACACAGCGCACGCATACTAATCATAATTAAGAAGTTTATATTACAATATTTTAGTCTGTGTTTACATTCTCAAGATGATAATATGTTTTTTTTGGTTAGTTTTCTCCAAGCGTTCTTCTAGAATAAGATAATATAGTACTCCAAGAACGACATGTATGAGAAAGTGATAGGGAAAGGAGGGGGAAAGGTGTTAGTGATCGATGAACGATTTGAATTAGTTTAATTAATGTGTTACCTGCCTAGTTAAACTGGTAGGAAAATTTTACTCCTACTTGTTTTGACTCTCTAATCTCCAAGTATTGTGGAGTGTATTACAAGTGTAAGTGTAACTGATGTGTTATTGAAAAGTACACCTATTTATTTTAATCTTTCAGCCTTGTGTTCTTAATGAGCTCTTAATGGCCTGTGTGGGTTGGACCCATAGACGAGTGGGCTTCACTTATAGTTGGGCCCGAAGGGGCCGTCTAAGAGACTTTTGTGTCTGATACAAGATTTGAGTCTTAATTTGACGGTGTTAGGTCTGAAAGACTTCACGTCGGCGATGGTGGTTCGGTCATATGTGTTCTTTTGTGGTGTTGGCTTATGGATGCTCCCATATCTTTTGGACTTCACAGTTAGTTTCTTAGTCATCCTAAAACATTCGGGGTTTTAGAGACATATTTAATATCGTCACCAACGAAACTATCACTAATATCATCAAAACAACACATGGATTTGGACGAAGCAAAATGATTGACTTGTTTTATACTCCAAGCATGTTTATTAAGCTAATACGATAAGTCAATCATTTTGATTCGTGTCAACTCATCATATTAGTATCATCGAAACAAACGTGTTTGGAGTATATTGATTAATTATACCATTTTCTAATCCATTATCCAAACATGTTTATAAAGCTAGCTAATAGTCTGCCAAATTCCATTACGTACTTTAATCTCACATATTAAACAAAATATCATGCAATCATACGAAACAAATTGGATACTAACCAAACGGGACGTGAATTGAATCTATATTATTCTATAAAGGAGAATACTCCATTCCTATGTGTTTATTCAATGACCAATGACAACTAAGTATTCCATCCAAGCCTAATTCCAAACCACTCCATTCCTATGTGTCAATTTTTCAGCTTTTTGAAATTATTTAATTCTAATCCAAACCTAATATTAATATTGAATTTGACAGTAGATTAACTTCCACTTGCATTTTTTAATCTTGCCATAATTAAGTGGCACAACTTTTAATTTAATGAAGGAAGATTAATTCTCTCGTGCCTCATGGTATTCCAAGCCTCTTTGTTCTCGAACAAACAAAACAAACTGATGGCTTCATTCATATTATTCAGACGGACGGAAGAAAAGAAATACTAGAAATACTCAATACTTCCTCTCTCAATCGGTGTAGCTTTAAAATTGTCAGGTATGCTAAACCCCGTATTAATATATTCAAATTTAGCTAAACCTATCTTATAGGAAGTGTAATCTCAATTGTAAGTTCTATCACCATTCACCATGTGTTTGTGGTTTTATCGGAAAAACCTCCAAAATGTACCATAAATTTTCTACTCCGTCCATTTTGTACCGTAAGTTTGTTACTCTCACATTTTATCATGTAAGTTCACAAAAAAAATCAATTGTTGTACTTCGGGCCAAATCTAGCCCGACGAACTAATATTAGGGCAAATTTTGAATTTGATTCACCTCCAATTCGCTATGAACTCGAGAATTAGTGATAATTTTTCACTAATTCGCCTAAATTATAAACAAATAAAATTTTATTTTTTAAAGCAAACAAGGTAATTGTTGAGCAAACTCACCTATTTGTATGACACATCATTGCAAAACAAAAGAATTTTAAAAAAATTGAACATTTATATTACACATAACTTTCATTAAGAATTTAGCATGCCCCGATTGATTTTCGCAAATAATTAGAAAAGAATGCAACCAATCCATTTTGTCTTCATGGCATATATTGAAAAAATTGGATTCATTTTATTTGTTTGCTTGCATCGATTTGTCATAGAAGGGGTGCTACACAATTACCTTGATTGTTTTGAAATATTCTTTTTATTTAGATATTTTAACAATGTCGGTGAATTAATAGTGAAAAAATTATCAATAATTCGGGAGTTCATGGCGAATTGGGGTGAATCAGATTCAAATTAACACTAATATTAGTTCATTAGGCTAGATTTGGCATCAAGTACAAAAATTGAATTTATTTTGTGAACTTACATGGCAAAATGTGGGAGTAACAAACTTACGGTACAAAATGGACGAAGTAGAAAACTTATGGTACACTTTGCTGTATTTTTTCTGGTTTTATCATTGTGATTTTTTTTTCTTTAGAATTTGAGTCTTATTTTTTTTTTTTATAAAGGTGATTTTTTTTATGTTTTACTCCGTACCTCCTTCCGGACATTTCACGAAAAGATTTTGAAGATAGGAAGTAGGTTAATTTGTATGAGAATATGCCAGGTAATATCATTGTTGTTTGCCTAACAGTCAATATTCACCCTTTTTTTTCATTTTATTTAATTTGTGATTTTCTCTAAGGTGCATGCAGGGGCGACCCAGGATTGAGAGGGGGGGGGGGGGAATTTATGTATTAGCTAAAACTTTTTCTTTTTAAAATTTTAGGGGAGGCGCACACCCCACAATGCTCACCCCTTGCTCCTCCCCTGGCTGCATCCCCTGGCTGCATGGGTTTGAACTTTGAACATGCCGGAAGCTAAGAGTCTACTTCAAGCATATATGCCATTTCACTTCGACTTCAGGCAGTGGCTTTGAGAATCATTATTTTCCTTGATCAGTTTACACTTCGATCTGGACCTCGACACCTCATCAGTTTGATCATTTTCCTTTACCACATGTTTTGTAAGTTACTAACCTAAACATATATGCGAGCCGGCCTGAATTTGTCTCGATCATTTAACGGAAGGGGTAGTGATCAATTTATTTACTCATACTTGGCACAATATACCGGCATGGCTCATGTCCGTTAAAGTATTATATATGCATTGGCCTCACACATACATCTTCACTAGAAAAGAACATAAAATGCAGATGGAGATGCATAAGTAGTTATATCTCAAGGTGGGTATTTGATGTTATGGATGTTAATTCGTATGAGATTATAATGATGATCATTAAAAAGAATAAATAAATAAATAAAAAATCACGCCAGGAACTAATTCAAATCTTGCACGAAGTGAATTTGCAATTTGAAATCCTACGGGACTACAAGTTTATCACATGCAACTTTGGAGTTTGAGAAAATAAATTATATATAGCTAGACCCATACCAACATCAATAAGTATTAGAATTGGGCCATCATCACCTATATAGGGTAAGTGTTATCTAATCTTATATGTTGATTTAATGATCATCTCTCAAGCGATATGGGATGGGGTTTAACACGTCCCCTCACGTGTAGGCCGGTTAGAACATCGGAGCTACAATGTGGACAATAAATGTTGAAATACACAAGTAAACAACCATCATTGACTTGTGTCTGCTCTGATACCATATTAGAATTGGGTTATCATCCCATCAAAAGGTTTTATAAGGGGTGAAGGTTATTCAATCTTATATGTTGATTTCAGGACCATGTCAAGCGATGTGGGATGGGATTTACCAATAAGATTGTAATTATGATAATTATGTGTTGGTCCCTTTAAACAACAAGAAAAGACTAGAGGGGGGGGGGGTGAATAGTCTTTTCAAACTTTTGTCGTTTAAAACTTTCTCAGCAAGTACTTATTACTTTACAGTAATGAGGTTGCTGATACTTAACTTTCTCAGCAAGCGTAAGTTACTTTACAGTAGCTTGGTTTGCTGATACTTAAAATCAGAGAGCGGAAGTCTTTGAAATGATAAGTGCTTTTTCAGCAAGTAAAGAGTTTCAGCAAGTGATGTGAGTGACTGTGTACAAACAGATATAATTTGCTGAAAGCTAAATGCAGTAAGTAAATCACACAAACACTTTTAGAGTGGTATCTGAGAGTGGCGTAATCTCCCAACTAATCCACTTTGTCCTTTCTAGGACTGAATCCACTAAGATATGATTGAGGTTCCTTACAATCTCCTATCTAAAGCGATTCAACAGAAACCAAAGCACACTTGCTTTGTCTCCAACCTAAACTAGAGAACTCAACCTTGTTCTCCACCAAACTTGGTACTTTTAATCAGCAAAAGCTTGCTCGATTAAGTTCCCCCTGAATATCACGCCTGAAAGGGTGTATTTTCAGTTAGAGAGTTTTGGGGTGAGATAACTTAATTATAACTTATTCAGTTACAACAAGTAATCTAAGAAACACAACTTGGAATACTTTGCAGTAAACAAGTTTGATTGTTTCTGGTGTCAAGACTTGTTCTTGTTCGAAAGAAAGAACACTTAACTAATTTCTTAGCCGAGTTTGTTCTACTTCTTCACAAGTAGCTTTTTCAAGCTTTAAGTCTTGGAACGGATCAATGGCAGTAAGAGTGTTTGAAGGTTTGTGAATTTTAAGCACAAGTGAGAGTTTGATCACGTTGTTGACACACTTCAACTCTTTGCCGGATGACCTCTATTTATAGTGCAAGTAAGGAGCCGTTTGAATTTCAAATCCTAAGGCTTTTGTTCCTTAACATGTCACTATCTTGCTTTTGTACTTTCAGCAGCAACCTCTGTTTGTCTTCTAGTCTTCATGTCCTTTGTGTGTAAGCTTTGCATTAAATGCACCTTTGAATAGAATTCAAACAGTAACAATGGAGCGCAAAATCACGTACATTCAGCAAGAGGTCACATATGTTCATCAACAAGTGTTCATTCTCAGTTTCAGCAAGCACAACCTACTCTGTCTTTCAGATTTTCACTTATGCAATGCTGTTGCTGAAAATTTCACTTTCTGAGCAACACGTGCCTTACCAGTCTTCAGCAATCTTCAAGTCTTCAAGTCTTCAAGTCTTCAGATCTTCAAAGTCTTCAAGATTCTGACCGGTTCTTATTTGCTTCTATAATTTGTTTGTAATAATCAAAATACATCTTCAGCAAATGCTTCAATAGGTCATTTTCTTTTCAGAAAATAAGATACATCAAAGCTAAGCATCAATAAGATATTTTCTTTTCAGAAAATAAAATACATCATACGCAAATGTGTCATAAATTAATTTCTTCACAGAAATTAAAGTACGTCATCCACAAAAGAAATAACTTATCTAACACCTATCTAAGTCATCAGCAAACGTTCCTCTTTTACTATGTCCTTAAAATTCTAAATTCCTATGGACCTTAAGAGTACTAGTTACTGGACTGTTCTTAATTTAGCATGGTTAATTGCTCATCAAATTACAAGTTTCCTAACAAATTTCCCCCTTTTGATGTTAGCAATCCATGGCTAAATTAATTGTTACCCTTTTAGAGGTTTCTGATGTTGAATAAATCAGATGATTAATGCAAGCATACTTGAATAATAAACAGTAAGCATAAGTAAGTTGCATAATCAAAAACCAATAAGAGTCAAAAAGAATTCATTGCTGAAAGTTATCATCAGAAGTTTACAAGAAAGCATAGATAACAAAGAATCAGCAAACAAAAACTTTAACAAGAAATATTGCAGGGACTTAAACTCTTCAGAGGATTTTCTCAAAATCTCTCTTACACTCTTCTCAGCAAGAGCAGTGAATTCAACACAATCCTTCTCGTAGTTTTCCAGAAGCCTACGGACTTGTAGTTGAAGAATTCTTGCATTTTGCAGGCAGTATGATGATGCTTTTCAGCATTCATTTCCATGTAGTTAATACCCACAAATGCATGCCCCAATTGCTGGCATGGAGAAGCTGTGTATCTGAAATGTTTCTCGGATGAATCTTTCTTAACCAGAGAAGATCTTCTTCTTGATCCTGAGCAGTAGATAGAAGTACTCATAAGGAATCAATCCAAGTTTCTTCTTAGGTTTCTTTGTTACGGGTCAGCATAGTAAGCGATGCCAGGTGGTTTGATCAGATTTGGTTCTTGCTTGTATGTCTTACCAATGGCAACTCTTCTTACATGGACCTCTAGATTCAACCATTTCCCAGCAATATTTCTTGGGAGGGATTCTTCCCTTTGCTTTCTTTGGACCTTGAGTTCAATCCATTTGAACATCTGATTCAAAAGGCTGTAGGAAAGAACTCATTTACCAGCAAGTCTTCCAGCTTTAGGATCCAGCAACCATGAATGTTTCTGATCACATTCTGAGTGGTTTCATCATTGCTGGTCTTTGTATATCAATGCCGGAGCCAATAGCAATGCTGGCCAGCCTTTTCTCTTCCTGTCTTTGCCTTCTTCTTCTTGATTAGCATTGTCTTGATCTCTTGCTGAAGAGTCAGACGAAAAATGCCTTGAGTGGCCAGACGGAGTGTATGGCTGTTAAGGGTCTAGCTCTTATGGCTTGAGCTATTGTTTGATTGTCATCATCTTCTTCATCATCTTCATTCAGATTGTGATGACTTTCATGTGACAGAAATCTTGAGTTTCAGCAGCGGTTTTTCTCTTTTTGGTACTTGCTGAATTTAACTCAGTTCTGCTTGTCTTTTAGAACTTTGCTCTCTTTCAGCAAGAGGTTCTAGTGGAAGTGGCGCATCAGCAGCAGGAGTAGGAGGGGTTTGATTGCTTTTTCTAGTCTTCTTTTCCCCCTTAGACATGGATTGCAACATCGGAGTGATGTGCAGAGAATAAAACTCATTGCAATTTTCAGCAAGAGTGTTGAGCTGTTATACTTCATGATGATTTCCTGTTGGTCAGAGTTCATTGTTGCTAACTCTTTTGAATATTCATCATGTTCTCTTCATGTCTTTTCTCTGTTGCGGCCTTCTCATCCATAATATTCTGAGCTTGACGAGAGCAGTCTTTGCAAGCCTGAGCGCCTGACTTACATCTTCTTCATAGCTCTTGTGATAAAGACTTATGTCTCTCTGAGCTATTGTCAAAGTTGTAGTGCGTCTCAGCACTGTAGCCAATATCTTCCAATGTCAAGTGGGGCTCTCAGCAAGCAATGCCTCATCTTCAGCTTTGCAGGCATCATGGACTTGCTTTAGTGCTAGAATTCTGGGAGTAAAACTCCTCAACTCTTGGGAACGGCACTAAATTAGGTGTTAAGGATGAACCTTAATTTCAGAAGCAAACTGATCATCACGTCAGCAATTCGGCTCTTAGTCCATCGTCTAATCATTGATGTAATCAGGAGGAGAATCTGAACGACTTTTGGGTCTCTTTTGGATTGTTTCATCATCATTTTCTGACAAGTCGTCATCATCCTCAGATTCATCAAGTTGAGCGACTTTGAGCCTTTGTCAGTAGCTTCACTTCCTTTTTGTTGAGTGGTTGCTGATGGCAACACTTCAGACTCAACGACTGGAGTTTCACCAGTAGATAGTTGTTTCAATTGAGTTTGGGGCTCAATTACTGGAGTTCGCCAGTAGTTAGTTTTAATTGAGTAGTGTTGCGGGCACGTTTGAGACTCAATAAACTGGAGTTGCGCCAGTTCGTAAGTGGAAGGGATGGAACTTCTTCGATTTTGGGTCTTGAAGATCACCAATTTC
>CM051457.1:114216877-114239338 GCA_028274465.1 Plantago ovata | reverse complement strand
TTAGGCATTGGGAGTCTTTCAACCTTGGTGATCTTGATAGGTCCATCATTAATGACGGTGACCATCTCATCACTAATGGCCTCAAGATGTAACATCATGTTGTTTCGCCATTTCTCGTAATTTTCCAGCTTCAGCAAGGGAGCATCTCCTAAAGACATCCTGTCAGCAAAGCACTACCAAACTGATCAAGTGAAAGAGATTTACGGAAAGCACTTAAGGGGATCTAGGTTCAGTGCAGAAGGCTAAAGAACCTCCTGCTCTGATACCACTTGTTGGTCCCTTTAAACAACAAGAAAAGACTAGAGGGGGGGGGGTGAATAGTCTTTTCAAACTTTTGTCGTTTAAAACTTTCTCAGCAAGTACTTATTACTTTACAGTAATGAGGTTGCTGATACTTAACTTTCTCAGCAAGCGTAAGTTACTTTACAGTAGCTTGGTTTGCTGATACTTAAAATCAGAGAGCGGAAATCTTTGAAACGATAAGTGCTTTTTCAGCAAGTAAAGAGTTTCAACAAGTGATGTGAGTGACTGTGTACAAACAGATATAATTTGCTGAAAGCTAAATGCAGTAAGTAAATCACACAAACACTTTTAGAGTGGTATCTGAGAGTGGCGTAATCTCCCAACTAATCCACTTTGTCCTTTCTAGGACTGAATCCACTAAGATATGATTGAGGTTCCTTACAATCTCCTATCTAAAGCGATTCAACAGAAACCAAAGCACACTTGCTTTGTCTCCAACCTAAACTAGAGAACTCAACCTTGTTCTCCACCAAACTTGGTACTTTTAATCAGCAAAAGCTTGCTCGATTAAGTTCCCCCTGAATATCACGCCTGAAAGGGTGTATTTTCAGTTAGAGAGTTTTGGGGTGAGATAACTTAATTATAACTTATTCAGTTACAACAAGTAATCTAAGAAACACAACTTGGAATACTTTGCAGTAAACAAGTTTGATTGTTTCTGGTGTCAAGACTTGTTCTTGTTCGAAAGAAAGAACACTTAACTAATTTCTTAGCCGAGTTTGTTCTACTTCTTCACAAGTAGCTTTTTCAAGCTTTAAGTCTTGGAACGGATCAATGGCAGTAAGAGTGTTTGAAGGTTTGTGAATTTTAAGCACAAGTAAGAGTTTGATCACGTTGTTGACACACTTCAACTCTTTGCCGGATGACCTCTATTTATAGTGCAAGTAAGGAGCCGTTTGAATTTCAAATCCTAAGGCTTTTGTTCCTTAACATGTCACTATCTTGCTTTTGTACTTTCAGCAGCAACCTCTGTTTGTCTTCTAGTCTTCATGTCCTTTGTGTGTAAGCTTTGCATTAAATGCACCTTTGAATAGAATTCAAACAGTAACAATGGAGCGCAAAATCACGTACATTCAGCAAGAGGTCACATATGTTCATCAACAAGTGTTCATTCTCAGTTTCAGCAAGCACAACCTACTCTGTCTTTCAGATTTTCACTTATGCAATGCTGTTGCTGAAAATTTCACTTTCTGAGCAACACGTGCCTTACCAGTCTTCAACAATCTTCAAGTCTTCAAGTCTTCAAGTCTTCAGATCTTCAAAAGTCTTCAAGATCCTGACCGGTTTCTTATTTGCTTCAATAATTTGTTTGTAATAAAAAAAATACATCTTCAGCAAATGCTTCAATAGGTCATTTTCTTTTCAGAAAATAAGATACATCAAAGCTAAGCATCAATAAGATATTTTCTTTTCAGAAAATAAAATACATCATACGCAAATGTGTCAATAAATTAATTTCTTCACAGAAATTAAAGTACGTCATCCACAAAAGAAATAACTTATCTAACACCTATCTAAGTCATCAGCAAACGTTCCTCTTTTACTATGTCCTTAAAATTCTAAATTCCTATGGACCTTAAGAGTACTAGTTACTGGACTGTTCTTAATTTAGCATGGTTAATTGCTCATCAAAATTACAAGTTTCCTAACATTATGATAATTCATGTAGCAAGTTTATGATCTATGCCTTATGAGTTTATAATGTGATGGTTACCCCGCGAGGGAGCAATTTTATGATCTATGCCTTCTGAGTTTGATAATGTGCTGGTTAACCCACGGGGGAGCAAGTTTATGATCTATGCCTTATGAGTTTGATAATGTGCTGGTTACCCCACGGGGGAGCAAGTTTATGATCTATGCCTTCTGAATTTGAGAATGTTGCGCTCTATGCCCCACGGGGAGAAAATTTATGATCTATGCCTTTTGAGTTAGAGTCGGTTGTACTAGCTGCCTTAGGGGAGCTAATGATTGATATATGCCTTATGAGTATGAGTTTATGCATGTTCCACTAGATTGCAGTTTTAACTTCGTTTGACTGATTTACATGCTATCATATGAACTCTGGATTCTACTTGGTGCGCAAACATAATGAATTTGTAAGTGGTAGTCATATATGTGTAAGAAAATAACATGTCATCGATCCTTTTCAATTTTATATTCATGTTTTATAGCTTGACGTCATAAAATTAATTCACAAATAATTATTATAAGAGTAGCTTATTATAAAGTACTATACTTATTTATTTTTTGGACGAGATATTATATTTTTTTGTCAAATATAATCCTTACGTACTACTATATGTCATACCCGTCGATTTTCGACGGGTTGTAAACTAGTTATATATCTATATATTACAGTAATAGTAGAATAATTTGACATATACAGCTACTACTATTATTGAGGAACATGCATCGACCCAGAAATAAATTTGATATTTATGATATCCAACCTATAAATCTAGTTGAGGGACCAAGAAATTAATTTGCCTTATTTCAGAGCAGGCAGGTAAAGGGGGTGAATGGCAGGCAGAATACATGATGAAGATTACAGTACTGAAATTATTGGCGTCAAAATTAATGTCGCCTTATCGGCCGTTTAAAAAATAAAATGTCGCGCTATCGAATAGTAGTAAGAGCACTCCTGGCCAGGGGCTTATGGGGGCTAAAATCCCAATTAACCCTTCAAATAACCTCCAATGAGTAGCTCTTACTTCCTCCACAATTAAACTTCCCATTTAGTTCGTTGATTTGTTTTAGACTCCATTTGACTTCGAATTTATCCTAAATCGCACAGGGAAAAAATATTTTGAACTGATATTATGAAAGTGGAAATCTTCTTTCATAATGTAATTTCATAATGTAAGTTCAAATATTTTTTTTCCGATATTAATTCGGAGTCAAATGAAAACAAAAAAAAGTCAACGAAGTTAAATGAGAAGCTTGATTGTGGATGGAGGAATTATAATTTAAATCTAAATATGTGATCCACAATAAAAATTCCAATAATATGAAATAATATGGACATAAAGACCCACATAAAATCCTCAAATAAGCCTCCAAACCATTGGAAATAAATAGCAATTGTGAGGAGCTTTTTTAGGCTTTTAAAAAACTCCTAATTAAACCTCAACCATAAATGCTCTAAGTCAACCACCTCTCCTCGATTTAGAGTAGTTTGGGGGTTAAAATGAGATATTGTGTACATGGAAAGAGCTAAGGGTGGGCATGATGGGGTATCGTCTCCCCTAAAATTTTAATTTTTCTTTATAGATAATATTATTGTTTTTTCATAATTTAACTCGCCTCTTGAATCTCTTAAATAACTCTATATATGTAATTTCACCGCCCTCAAACTCCAAATTTTGAATACGACCCTGATTGTGTATGAAACGGTACTTTAAAGTTTAAAAGATATTATTTTTGTAATTAATTAATTAATTAAGTTTAATTTAATTTCCATCAACTTCAGAATTTTCATATATATACAATCCTATATAATTTTGATCGGTCTCTGTAGAAACTAATTAAGGGATGAAAATTTAAGGAGGATCGAACTTCATGCAGGAGTAAAATTATGAACTTCTGGATCCTTGGTAATTGGTATTAATGTATTGAGCAACAGTAGTACATACACAGTATTAATAATGTCAGTATTATTTAATCTCACGAGGTCGACTTGACGTATGGTATGTAGTACTCAACGATCATTACTAGCTAGCTAGTAGAAGTAACAAAAAATTAGCAGCAAAAATTTATTAATCAAAGAAAGCATAAAAAAACTTAGAACGTGTACAATAGTGTTTCCAAACCGGAACAGACCTCCAGTTACTTCTACTAGCTAGCTAGTAAAAGTAATACGTAGTACGTAATTTCTTGTATTCAGTTATTCACTGATTGGGGTCGGGTGTGTCAAATTTCTAAATCATCAAGTTTTGTAAGTTTTGAAAGTTGATTATGCACCTAACATCGATCATGGTGTTGGTAATATAGGGTGTGATAATCTTGGAATACTTCTTGAGTATTTTCTCAATGTAATGAGATTGCGTGATAGCAATTCCTCTATTCTCCCGTTTAATCTTGATACCAAGAATAACGTCTGCTTCTCCCATATCCTTCATAGAGAACTTTGATGACAGAAATTTCTTTGTTCTATCTACCTGATTTTGGTCAGTACCAAATATCAACATGTCATCCACATATAGACAAATGATTACACCTTTTCCAGATGCATCGAATTTGCTATATACACATTTGTCCGCTTGGTTCAGAATGAAACCATTAGACAAAATAACTTCATCGAATTTCTGATGCCACTGTTTTGGTGCTTGTTTCAGCCCATACAATGACTTAACTAGTTTACACACTTTATTCTCTTGTCCAGGCATTACAAATCCTTCCGGTTGCTTCATGTACACTTCTTCTTCCAAATCACCATTAAGAAATGCTGTTTTGACATCCATTTGATGGATTACTAGATTGTGAATAGCCGCCAAGGCAATTAGCAATCTAATAGTAGTGATACGAGCAACTGGAGCATAGGTATCGAAGTAATCGATCCCTTCCCTTTGTCTAAAACCTTGGACAACCAACCGAGCCTTAAATTTGTCAATTGTACCATCGACTTTCATCTTCTTCTTGAAGATCCATTTGCAGCCTAGTGGTTTACAACCTGGTGGTAAATCAGACAAGATCCAAGTATTGTTTTCCATGATAGAGCCAATCTCATCATTAATTGCTTCTTTCCAGAAGGCAGAGTCTCGAGATTTAATAGCTTCATCATATGTCCTTGGATCCTCCTCAATACTGTAACAGTACGAGTATTGTGATTCAATCTGATCCCTTGACCCTTCAACTAAGTAGAGTTGAAAATCAGAACCATCAGATTTAGGTTTCCTAGCTCTTTTGCTTCTACGAGGTTCAGGAGTCTCATTTGGTACATCATTCGAATGATCATCTTGTAGATTATCATCCGAATTTGGTATAGCATACTTTGGTCTAGGTATTGAAGAGAAACGATTCTCATCAAAGATAGCATCTCTTGATTCTATAATTGTGTTAATAGAAACAGAACTATTAGGTTCTATGACATAAAACCTATATGCCTTGGAATGCTCAGCATATCCAACAAAGATGCAATCAATACCTTTTTCGCCCAAAGTTTTCCTCTTAGGGTCCGGGAGTCTAACCACGGCCCTACAACCCCAAACTCGCAAAAATGTCAAGTTAGGTCGTTTCTTGTACCAAAGTTCATATGGGGTAGTCTTGTTCCTTTTGTTAGGAACCCTATTTAACAAATAGCAAGCCGTTAACATGGCTTCTCCCCAAAATCCCTCACTTAAACCAGAATAAGATAACATGGCATTCACCATTTCCTTAAGAGCTCTATTTTTCCTTTCTGCTACACCATTTTGTTGTGGTGTATAAGGAGCCGTAGTTTCATGAATAATTCCTACGGATTGGAAAAATACAGGATCATAATATTCACCACCTCTATCTGTGCGTAAGGTCTTAATCAAGCCATTTTGTTGCAATTCAACCTCAGTTTTATAAATTTTAAATTTATCTAAGGCTTCATCCTTTGAATGCAACATATAAACATAACAGAATCTAGAGGCATCATCTATGAAAGTAACAACATACTTCTTGTTTCCTAATGATGGAGTAGCATGCAAATCACAAAGATCACTATGAATTAATTCAAGTATGACAGATTTTCTCATTATACTCTTAAAAGGTTTTCTAGTGATCTTAGTTAACATGCAAGTATTACATTTGCCTACATTTCCATCAATCTTAGGAATCAAGTCATCTTTAGACATTTCAAGCATTCTTTTATAATGTACATGTCCTAGACGAGCATGCCATAAAGATGAATCAATCAAATTCGAAGAAGACATAGAAGACATAAATACAGAACTAGAATCATGCGAAATACCATTAAGATTCAACATAAACATTCCATTATTATAATAACCGGATCCAATGTACAAACCACACTTCGATAAGGTAAACTTATCAGATTCTAACACTTGCTTGTAACCAAGCTTATTTAATACAGGGCCTGAAATCAGGTTCTTTCTTAACTTAGGAACATAAAGAACATTATACAATGTAATTGTCTTTCCAGAACTAAATTCTAACTCCACGTCTCCTTTGCCTTCCACGGGGGCGAAGTGATCATCTCCCATATAGAGGACAGAACCGTCATCTACTGGTACAAGTCTCTTGAACCAGACACGATCCTTGCAAACGTGAGTTGTGGCGCCAGAATCAATCCACCACGCGATAGTATCATCCTGCACATAGTATGCCTCAGAAATAAGCGAAACTGAATATTCAATCAAACTATTCATATCACTATTTAAATTCTGACCTTGGTTATGGGAATGGTCCGTTGGACCCTTTCCCGAACCACTTGCGTTCGCGTTGTTGTCTTGCTTCTTGCCAGATCGACAATCCTTTTTGAAGTGGCCAGGTTTTCCACATTTCCAACATTCTAGTTTCGGTTTCTTGTTAGAACCGGAACCTTTGTTGTCATTCCTAGCACGCTTCTTCCCTTTGTTGTTCTTATTACCCTCTTCGATCATATTGACAGAGGGTCCAGCAACTTCCTTTCCTTTGCCCTTTTCTTCCGAAGCCCTCAGAGATTCTTCTATGCGAAGATGGCTTCCAAGTTGCACCAGAGATAGTTCCTCTTTTCCATGTTTCAGAGTGTGTTTAAACTCTTTCCACGAAGGAGGCAGCTTATCAATGATACTTGAGACAGAGATGGATTCATCCATCCTCAGACCATGTTGTGTGAATTGTCCGAGAATCCGGAGGATCTCATTGTACTGCTCCATGACAGACCGCGAATCAACCATCTTGTAGTTGTTGAAATCGCTAACCAGAAACTTCCTGCTTGAAGCATCTTCTGCCATGTATTTGGCTTCAAGAGAATCCCATAGTTCTTTCGCAGATTCAACAGTTTGGTAAATATCAAACAAAGAATCAGACATACCGTTTAGGATGTGTCCTCTGCAGATATAGTCATCGTTCTCCCATTTGGACCTGCGCCTGAGTTGGTCCACTGGTCCATCATCTTCCACTTCCGGCATTGGTGTAGACAGTACGTATCCCACCTTCAAAGACGTAAGCATGAAGTGCATCTTCTTCTGCCAGCGTCTAAAGTCCACGCCTTGAAACTTCTCCAGTTTCCCAAAGTTGTTCGTCATTTCCCTTACAGAGCTCCCGCTTGCTCCAGCCATGATTATCGTATATCAAAAATTATCTTGTTTGTTTGTTGGTAATATAGGGTGTGATAATCTTGGAATACTTCTTTGGATCGTGTAGTCACTTTCCAAACAAGATAATTCGACCCTACTGTTGTTGCCGGGGTTACACGAATTCCTTGTTGGGATAATCCAAGAAGGCAATCTTATTCAGGCAATATGAATTTCGATCAGAAAGTAGAGAGGATGTATGAGTTTTCGTTGTACTTGTTTTGGAGACTGATCGCTTCAATAAATAGAAGCGAAAAAGTGTGAACGAAGTGGTGTATCTGTTCAGAACGAAGTGTTATGAACGAAAGGTCAAGTTAGTTCACGAACAAGCCTGTTCGTTCACGAAGAGTTGCAAAAAGGTACCCCAGCCAGGGGCTACGCCCCTTGGAACCCCGCAGGGGCGCTGCCCCTCGCAACCCCCTACAGGGGCGCTGCCCCTTGCAACCCCGCGAGGGGCGCTGCCCCTCGACCCCGCAAGGGGGCGCAACCCCCTTGACCCCCGCTTCGTATTCGTGGTCGATAACTCGTTGGCTCAACAAGCGTGCACTCCGCACTACCCAAACTTGTTCCGAGCTCAACGAGAGATCGCATCAGTCTCTAGCAGATCGCATTACTACTAAAATGAATTGATGACACTAAAATCACCAACACATGGTACGTAGAATATTGTTCTCTTTCGGTACGTACATACATATAATCAGTGTGTGTTTGTCACCATTTGATCACTGACTCTTCTCCTGGCTGCTTGATCGCGTTTCAAGACTTGGTGCTGTTAGCTGGGTAGATTTAGCAAGATGGTCTACTCTTCCTTTTCAATGTCTTGATTCTCCCCTGTGTTGCCTAGTTTTGTTAGCTGAGTTTCTGTTACTCTAGTAAAGGCGTAACTTTGAGTCGGTTAGGGCGGTTCCCGCTAACTATGTTTAAAAAAACGGGTTCGACTGGCCCGTTCGGCCGTGAACCGGTAGGTGAGTGGCTCAATAATATTCCGGTTCAACCCCGGCCTAATCTGATCAAACCACCTCCTATCTCCACTTATCTCTCGTAATAAAGAGTAATCTATCTACAACATATCACTAAGGACCAACTTACTTAAGATATCTCAACGGAGCATAATGCTAAAGATGACAAAGCATTCGACTCTAATCAACATTCAACATAGCAAAATAATGAAGGTTTACAGTGCTAAGTAAATATAAAAGATATGACTTGTTGGCAAATAATGCTTTATAAAGATATGACATAATCAAATAAGATTGTCTCCTGGATCTTTCTCCTAACCTATTCTTGACCAACAAGTTAACTGCGGCGGAGCAATTAATTAAATAAAAGAAAACCTTGCATAATAAGAAAGAAACTATGGTTACTACCCTAACCGTTCACCGCGCCCCTGCCCAGGTCCGGGCCGCCCATCCTAGACTTTTTCAACCTACTTGATGTTGTTGGCCCATCATCCCGGTGTCCCATCAAAACCAGTGGTGGTGATGATGATTGTGAGTATTTTCGATTCCTTTAATTTAACTAAATCTGATTCTGTCACATTTGTGTATGTTAAGCTGAACCAATAGTTTTCATCTAACTTTTTTTTTTTTTTTTTTTGTCGGTGTGCTGATCAAATGTTTGAGAAGGCAAACTATTCTTATGTCTACTTTCCATTTAGTGGAAGACAAACTACCTCTCATGTCAATCACGTATGCCAACTTTCGTAGACTAATTTAACAGTGGACCAAGCTAAGATTTTACATAGTGAAGGATTTTCTATGGATGTGATAGATTTCACTCTCACGTAACGATAGCCGATCAATGTGCATGTATCTAATTTCTTAGTTCCTTATTTAATGTACTAACAGATCAAACAGACTTCAATTTCCAAGTCCGAACATTTGTAACACCACGCGTAAGTACTCTACGTACAATAATGAAGGGAACAGTTTGTGTTACTGGTGGAACTGGATTCTACGGTTCATGGCTGGTTAAGCTCCTTCTTGAAGACGGCTATTCCGTTAACACAACCACAAGAATGGATCCAGGTGAACTATAATTTTATTATCGGGCCATATCCAGTTGATGAATGAATGTTGTTTACGTCCAAATAATGATGTTTCATTTGCAGATAACAAGCGGGACATTAGCTACCTCACAAACCTACCAGGAGCATCCAAAAGGCTAAAGATCTTCAATGCAGATCTGGACAAACCCGAGACCTTCTCTCAAGTTATACAAGGGTGCATTGGAGTGTTTCACACGGCTCATCCGTTGGACTTTGAGCAGAAAGAAACAGAACAAGTGAAGGCCGAAAGAGTTATTGCTGGAGTACAAGGTATACTTCAGGCATGTGTTGATTCCAAGACAGTGAGACGGGTCGTCTTAACTGCTAGTTTGTCCACTGCCTTGTTCAGTGGTTCGGAGCCTATAGACGAAAGCTCCTGGAGTGATTTCAATGTTGCGAGAAGGGAATGGGAGTTTGGAGCTGCATACACAGTCACCAAGGTACTAGCAGAAAGAACTGCCCTGGAATTTGCCAAGAAACATGGATTGGATGTTGTATCAGTTCTTCCGTCTTGGACTATTGGTCCTTTCTTGTGCCCTCGTGTTCCTGATACCGTGCAGATATCGTTAAGCCCAATTTTTGGTATGTTCGTTTTTACTTGCAAAACCCAGAAGTTCTTGATGCATCAGTCTATTATAATTATATATGATTTGGTAACAAATTCTGGGAATGTTTTTAATTTTGTTACATGCAGGAGATGAAAAGCACTACTATATCCTTAAAAGTGCGTCTCTGGTGCATATAGATGATGTGATGAGAGCCCACATTCATCTGTTTGAGCTTCCTAGTGCGGAAGGAAGATATATTTGCACTGGAGTTGAATCTACGATGGAAGAATTGTGTGAGCTGATCTCTGCAAGATACCCAGAGTACAAGTTGCCTACTCCAGAGTAAGTGTTAATTTTCTGCACTGTAAAACTATATACTACTTCGTTCTTTCTAACTAGTTTAGTCGTCTTAATTAGTTGTGTTAATTTATGCAGTTCATGGAAGGATATGGTTCCCCTGAAAACATCCGGTATTCCGTCAAACAAGCTCCTACAGACAGGTTTCAGTTACCAGAATGGTCTAAAGGAAATGTTGGATGATGCAATTAAGTGCTGCAAAGAAAAGGGCTTATTATAAAAGTCATGTTCATCACAATTATTGGATGAACATGTCAAGAATTTAAGAATCTTTATTGTCTTTTCATTGAACTATATTGTTCCTGTGTTCAGCTGGTTAATTTGTTGTACCTGCTTGCTTACTTAATTCCCTCTTTTTTCGTGTTAAGTGTTATGAATTTGTGCACTAAAGGTGCTTAATATTACATCTGTTGGCCTTGATTTTGAGGATACTCTTCAATCTGGTGATTTATGTTCGGTTCCAACAAGAAACAGGGTTCACCTAAACCCCAAGCTCAACCCCCAGAACAATACAGAAGTAAATGAGAAATATGACAGACTAATTACCAGGACTCCATGGAAACAAGATAACAACTGAAAGTAAAGAACAAGAGACGATTTAACGTGGTTCGGTTATGAATAAACCTACATCCACGAAGATCTGTAGATCTCAATCCACTATCAAGATAAGATGAATACAAGAAACCCTCAGTTTACAAAAACAACAGATCTGGAAGAGTTCTTCCCTGCAATCTCACTGATTTTCTCTCATCTATCTCTAGCTTACTCTCCAAGCAATAGCTGCCTATCACTTAGTAAGCTTTCTCTCACTAAAAAGTGATCCTATCTACATCTTTGTGGTCTTGAGTGATCTGATCCGATCTGAGAATTATCACAAGCTAACAAGGAGTATTTATGAGCCTTGTACCACAATATTCCCTAACAACCACTCACAAGACTCCATCTAACATTCCTTGATAGTGACACTTTATGTGTTCACACACAACCATAAAGATAAGGTGTATGCATATCAAACACAACAGTTGGCACCCATAAAAAATAGACAATCCCTCTAGAAGCTTCCAGGGATGTGTTCCAGCTGCTAGAATGCTTGAGAGTTTGTTAGAATTGAGATAACAGCGGTGTTGAGCCCGTACCAATCACTGGTTCGGCAACCCCAGGGTCAACACCCACAAATCTCCACCTTTAGCTCAATTCTCCAACAACCAGTGTAGTCACCAAACCAAGCCAGACATAAACACAGATACACACACCCCTGAGGTTAGGATGCAACCCCATCACATCTCTAAGGTTAAGATGCCAACCCTCCACATCTCTAAAGTTAAGATGCAACCCCTCCACATCTTTAAGGTTAAGATGCAACCCTTCCACACCTCTAAGGTTAAGATGCCACCCCATGCCCCCGTCTCTAAGGTTAAGATGGTCCCCAACCCCCATCTCTAAGGTTAAGATGGTCCCCATCTCTGGTCCTGTACACCCATCATCATACCAAGACACAACTGAATTTAGGTCAAGGTAAAACCTTTTCCTTACAATCAACATATGCATATGTGTGGAACTCTAACCATGCCCTTTCCAATTACATCTCTGATGAAATACAACCTCACATCAACATACTCTGTCCTCCCATGATGTTTCTGCTAACAAGATAGCACTCTGATCATCTCAGTATTGTGACCCTTTCTTGCATAACTCCAAACTCCATAAGAAGAGTCTCCAGCCACAAAGCTTTCTTCAATGTAACTGACTTCCTATGATCCAAGTTTACTGCAAAGTTAGCTTCAAAAGACCAATCAGAGCTTCACCTTTATTCTCAAACTGCAATCCAGTGTTGATGAAACCTCAACACATCCATGTCAGCTTGCAATGCTTACTCCAGGGTTCCCCATGTATCCATTAATGACACTCATTACAAAAACACCACATCTGTCATGTAGCTTATCATAGCATACATGATACTCCCATAGCATCTGAATAAGGCAATCTTGACATATGCCTCAGCTCACTCCGAGTCTTTGAATATTGCTCATCAGAAAGTTATACTCCTCCGATGAATTCCCGCAAATATCCATTCCTAAGATTCTCTGAGTTGTCCTCATGTCCTTCATAAAAGCATCTTCCTGAAACTCATCATCTAAGGCTTTACATTCATCACCTAGGTGATCTGGGACCTGATCCAAAGCCCTGTTGTCTTTTGGAATTGATGTAGGGGTTGGTCGAACACCTTGCTCAACACCCTCTACCAGTCTGCCCCACAATCCCAACAACATTCCTGGTGTTATATCAGTTCCATCCACAGACTCCACCTCAACTGAAATACCTTGTACAGATCCTTGCTCAGTTGATGTGCTCTTCTCTTTGAGAAAGAATCCCCTTTGCTATACCAGCCCGGTTGAGAAACTCAATGTACTCCCTATCCTTGAACTTTACCTTCTTCTTGAACAACCATTTGCAACTGACTTGCCTTTAAGACACAGCTACAATCCTCCAGGTTTCATTCTCCAAAGAAACAAGTTCCTCCCAGATAGCTTCCATCCAAGTATCCTTCTCACCGCAACCTATTGCAACTTTGCCATAAAGCCTAGCAAATTTCTTCCCAAGTTCACACTCTTTAGTGACTTCAATAGCTATATCCAGATGATGATGATCATCGATAGCTTCTTCATCTTACTGTATCCCAGGAACCTGCCCAATAGCCTGTAGCTCAACTGCACTTGGTATTTTACCGTTCATTATTCTCTGGTGTTGGGCCCGATGTTGGGTGAACACCATCCATAACACCCTCCAAGGACTCCACCTCAACAGCCATATCCTCTGCAGACCTTGATTACTTATATTGGCTTTCCTCAGTGGTACCATCTGCTCAATCCATGGCTCAATGCACCAAAGTCTAGAAACTTTGCCGCCTTCAAGAAAAAATCCAAGTATACACACTTAAGTTCCCTTGTTCCAGTTTAACCCTCTTGATATGTGCATATGCCAAACACCCAAATACCTTCAACTGCAAGTACTCACCATGAGAACCCATGCCACAATTGATTAGGTGTCTTGAAACCTAGTAAAGCTGATGGACTTTTAATCCTAGAGCATCACATTGTCCAACCACTGTCAGGTGCCTTGTAATCCCTCCCATCTTACAGAAACTGTTGAACTCTGTTAGGGTTGAAATATGTCCAGTCCGCATGTACGAACTGGAGCGGTCTAAGAGCGCGACAAAGCATCATAGGCCGTCCCTCAAGGGGCACAACCACACCCAAGTATGTCACTAAGGTGTGGATCGACCAACATAGGGTCCGACCATCACTGGGAGGACAACCCTCAAAATAAGCTCCTCTCAAGGACAAAGCTGCCAGTGGGCTCGAGGAGCATCTCTCTCGGGCTCGAGGAGACCTTACGTCAAGGTAACGCTCCTTGACAGAAACTGAGCAGGACACTACTCGCATCACCCACGCACAAGGAAGGCACGAGGACCACAGAGCGACCAGCCATGGTTGCTCTCCTGGGCCAAGGCCCACGGACCTCCTTAATGGGCCTAGGCCGAGGAAGGCCTCAATCCTGGCCGTACACGTGGCGTGATCCTACATGACCTGAAGATGAAGGGTCTCAAGTATAAAAGGCCCTCATTTACTCCTCAACAGTAAGCATTAACTACGTCACCCGAGCACCACTTTCACTACTCTTACTAGGGAAGCCTCACAACTCCCTACTCGTAAAGTCGCCTCTCCGGTCTGATACCTTACAGACCGGGCAAGAGACACTAACCCCCCCCTCTAGTCTATTTCAGGTACGTGGAAGCTACAAGAAGGCTCATTTCCTATCTTAGAGGAACACTACAAGAAGAACTAGAAAGACTTAGAATAGCGACTCATTACGAACTTAGAAAGAAACACGAATTACCCTTCAACATTTGGCGCCGTCTGTGGGAAGCGACACGAAAGGTCATTCCTTGCCCTACTGGTCGAGCCACTTTCCTCCTCGTGACACTTCACGAATATGCCTCCCAGAAGAAGCAACCGTCTTGCTAATGCACCACCCGCAAATCCTCCTCGACCTAGAGGCCGTCCCTCTAATAACGGTCGCGGAGGAGGAACGGAGGGTGTTCCGAGGGAGCCAAGAAATAACAATGTTGCAAGGAACCGGGATTACACGGAGGGGGCATTTACTAATGTCACTCACTCCCAAAATGAGACATCCGGGGAAAATAACCCGCAAGGAGTCCCGGTAGGAAACGCCTATGGAGCTTTGAGAGTCGCAAACAACGCCGAGTCTAGGGGGCAGCCTCATCCGGTAGCAATCAACCAACCTCCCGTGGCAGTGAATCCTCCTCAACCGGCCGCATTGACCTTCACCCTTCCTGATGGACGTGTCGTCCGACCATCAGATTTCGGGATGGGCGAAGCTCAATACGGTCTATTCCTTCTTACTTTACAAGGATATGTCGGAGGAAATGAGGCTATTAGGGTTAATACCGAGATACAAGCTCCAGTAGAGCCACGAGCACCGGTGCAAGAGCAACCTCGGGCTACATTGGTCGCTCCTCGTCAATCTCAAGGAAGAGCACCTGTTGCACAAGATGAAGCACATTCGAGAGCCAACACCAGGCCGATCCAATCTCGACTTGGACCATCAAGAATCCAATCGAGGTTAGGACCACAAGGTGCCCCGGATGATTTGAGAGACCTGATTGATAGAAGAATACGGGCTTCATTGCAAAATGTAGCACAACAAGAAAATAGAGCTCAGGTGGTCACTACACCACCCGCTCCCCCCAATCAAGTTACCCCCAACCAGGTAACTCCTCAAAACCAACAAGAAGCGGTAGAAGAGAATCAAGCATTGAGAACAGTAGCTGAGGTAACCCCCCTGGTCGATCCGACCACGGGGAGGAGGCTCACTCTGGAGGAACTCAACGCGAGGAAATCCGCACTTGATGCTCAGATAGAGACTCTTCGTGGAACTGTCCAAGAGAGAGAGCAAGACCAAGATCCGAGCCCTTTGTGCGATGAGATCAGGAACCACCAATCCAAGATTGAAAGAGGCTTTCCCACATTCGAAAGCTATGATGGAACAAGTTGTCCAAAGGACTACTTGGTAAGATTTGGCACCAAAATGGATGCTTACGGTCATGACTCAAGGACTAAAGCACTCCTCTTCCCGGCTAACCTTTCCGGGGAAGCAATGAAATGGTGGTCGCGCCTCCCTCACCGATCTATCAAATCATATAGAGATCTCTGTAAGGAGTTCTCTAAACGTTTCGAGAAAGTGATGAACGCCAAGAGACGGGTAAGGTACTTGGCCGAAATTGTCCAGAGAAACAATGAAGACTTGAGGGACTTCATCAACCGCTTTCATGAAGCAGCCCTCCAAGTCGAGGATCACTCGATCAATGAGAGGAAGGAATACTTGTATGGTAACACTACCAACATCAGATTCCAAGATGTACTCTCAGCATCGTGTATAGAGAATGAAGCACAACTTGCCAAAGTTTCCAAGGACTTCCTCGAAGCCGAGGAATTCCGAAGAACGGTCACAGTGAGAACCAATCTTCCCAAGGAAAAAGGGAAAGAAAAAGAAAAAGAGAAAGAGTACCCTCCTCGCCCACAAAATCCCGGGAAGCAGAGGAAAGAGCAAAAGTTTGGGTTGATCAAGGAGGGCAACTCAAGAAATGATTTCAGAGACAGGAGGTCTCCTCCCAGAAGGTCACCCCAAGACGATATAGCAACTACACAGACTTGAATAGGCCAAGATCCGACATCTTGAACTATATAGTCTCGAGGAAGCTAGACGTCTCGTGGCCACCCCAGATTAAGGAAAACCAAAGGAACAAGAACTCGGAAAAATTTTGCAAGTTTCACAAGGGGAAAGGGCACACCTCAGATGAGTGTGTCGAGCTCAAGAACGAAATTGAGAGGATGATACGTAACGGTCAATTGGTTAACTACATCCGGAAGGAGGAACCCCTGGCACTCCTGCCCCCACCTCCTCAAACTGAGAGCGAGCACCCTTACCAAGGAAACCCTCAGGACGACGACATCCATAATTACAACAATTATGAGAACCGCCCTGTAAATGGAAGCATCCGCACTCTCACAATTGCGGGAGGACCCGCCGGCGGCGACACTAGTAATCAAAGGGAGATTACGGCGGACAACCTCAGGATCCGAGATGTAAAGTATGCTCAAGCCGCGAGACCGGGAACCAACGTTATCTCTTTCGATGATAGTGAGATACCTCTGAAGCATGCTGGAGGGGGCAACATCTATGATCCTTGCGTCCCACTTGTAGTGTCCTTGGATGTTCAATCCTACAAGTTGGGTAGAATCCTCGTCGATACTGGATGCTCGGCAAACTTGATCTTCACCGGAACCTTGAAAAGGATGCACATGAACCCAAGGGAAGGGCTCAGAGAAGTGAGGAGCGCATTGGTAGGATTCGGAGGACAACCTGTCATGCCGCTCGGAATGATCAACCTCACAGTGTCAATGGGTAGCGCTCCTAGAAGGGTAACCCAACAAGTTCCTTTCGTGGTGGTCGATATGCCATTCGATTATTTCGCAGTCCTAGGGCGACCCGCTCTCTCTCAATTCCGAGCCGTAGTGTCCACGGTCCACAACAAGCTAAAATTCCCCACTCCTTTGGGAATCGGACAAGAAGTAGGAGACATACGAGAAGCATGGGAATGCTACACCTTGTCTGCCAAGTTCACTTCAAGGGTTGCCATTGGCGAACCCAACCCCGGACAATCGGCCGAGGAGACTCCCCTTGTTCACAATGCACCTTATCGTTTCTACACGGTTCGGCGAGTGAAGAGAAAATCAAAAAAGCCAAGTCCGTCACTTAGGCGAAGAAAAGCAACCATGAGGAAAGACGAAGATACTCTAGTAGGAGCTGTTAAGGAGCTCGAGGAGTATCAAGTGATTCCATCAGTCCCACCCTCTTCCAAAAAGAAGAAGTTCTTTGAGGAAAACAAAATCAAAGCAAGAGAAGCCCTAGAAGAAATCCAAATTGTCGAAGGAAGTGCCGACAAGGTCACAAAAATTGGCACAGAGATGGCCACTGAAGTCAGGATGAAACTCATCCAATGTTTGAAAGATAACAGCGATGTATTCGCATGGAATACCGAGGACCTGAAGGGGATCGACCCACGTGTCGCCGTTCACCGTCTGAACATAGACCCATCGATCACCCACATCAGAGAAAAGCGAATAGACTTCAGCGCGGAAGATAATGCCATCATAGAAGCGGAAGTACGAAGACTTCTTAAAGCTGGCCACATCAAAGAAGTGAGATACTCGGACTGGGTATGCAATGTGGTCCTAGTGGAGAAAGGTCCGGGGAAATGGCGAATGTGCAACAATTTCACAAGGCTCAACAAGTTTTGCCCGAAGGATCCATACCCTCTCCCGCGGATCGATCAGCTTGTCGATTCCACCGTTGGATGCGCCCTCCTGAGTTTCATGGATGCATACCAGGGCTTCTACCAGGTCAAAATGGCCAAAGATGACGTGCCTAAAACCGCCTTCTTCGCTAACGGCAATGTGTATTGCTTCAACGTGATGCCATTTGGCCTTAAGAACGCCGGAGCGACCTACCAAAGGCTGGTCAACAAGATGTTCAAGGAAGAGCTAGGTAAAATAATGGAAGTATATGTCGATGACATGCTCGTCAAGAGCAAGACCGAGGAGCAACACGTAGATTACCTGGCAAAGTGCTTCTCAATCTTGAGAAAGTATGGCATGAGGCTCAACCCGGCGAAGTGTACCTTTGGAGTCAAAGGGGGGAAGTTCCTCGGTTACATGGTGACAGAAAGAGGAATAGAAGCAAACCCTGAAAAGATAAAGGCCATCCTCGATCTCCCCCAACCTCAGTCCATCAACGAGGTGCAACAATTGGTTGGAAAATCAATTGCATTGAGTAGATTCATCTCAAGGTCGGCCGAGAAAAATCTACCTTTTTTCAAGGTATTGAGAAAGAGCAGCCACTTCGAGTGGACAAAGGAGTGCGAGGAAGCCTTCGAGAAGCTGAAAGAATACCTACTCGCTCCCCCTCTATTGTCAAAGCCCGTGGACGGAGAGGTACTCTATCTGTACTTAGCAGCAACCGGGGAAGCTATCAGCTCGGTTTTGGTGCGAATCCAAGGGAACGACCACTTGCCCATCTACTACTTGAGCAAAGTACTTGACGGGGCTGAAACGCGGTACATGGATATCGAGAGGCTTTCCTTTGCCCTCGTTTATACGGCAAGGAGGCTAAAACCCTACTTTGGGGCTCACAAGGTTATCGTTTTGACAAAGCAACCTCTCAAGCAAGTCCTCGGAAAGCCCGAAAATTCGGGAAGAATGGCGAGGTGGGCGATTGAGCTAAGCGAGTACGACATCGACTACCAAGCACCCGTAGCCAAGAAAGCACAAGTCATAGCCGACTTCCTCGTGGAGTATCCCTCAAAAGGAACTTCAGAGGAAAACTCCTCAGCAACAAAGAGTGCTATGATGATGGTCGAAGAGCATCCCATCAAAACAGCCCGATGCAAGCTCTAGAAGATGCTTTAAAAGAGCTTAAGGCAATGTCCCAAACCAAAAGGAAGAGGCATGAAGTGTTCCTGACAGAGAAAACCGACGAACCAAAGGGCGCGGAGACCGTCTCTCCAAAACCCAAAGAGCTAGTCGACCACGGAGACGTCTGGATTCTTCATGTTGATGGATCCTCGTCAGGAAAAAATGGCGGGATAGGAATATACTTCAAGAGTCCCGGAGGGGCTGAACTAGAGTACGCAGTTACTCTTAGTTTCCCGGTCTCCAACAATGAAGCAGAATATGAAGCCATCCTCATCGCTCTACGTATGGCAAAATCATTGGAAGTGAAGAAGCTACATCTCTTCACCGATTCTCAACTGGCCGAGAAGCAAATCTCGGGGAAATTCAAAACCAAGAAAGACTCACTAGCTGAGTACAAAAGTGCTATCACGGAAGAAATTCAAAAGTTTGAAAGCTGTGAGATTGAAAAGTTCTCAAGAGATCTCAATCAAAGGGCAGATGCCCTATCAAAGTATGCCTCAGCATCCGGAGGAGTGGATACCCGGAACGTGATACTCATGAGGATCAATGCATCATCTTTATGGTCATCAAAGCCAAACGTCTTGGCAATTGACGATCAACCGAATTGGATGCAAGAGATAGCAACATATCTCAAAAATGGAAGCCTTCCTCGTGACAAGGCTGAAGCGAGGAGAATCAAAGGGAAAGCTCCTCGATACATCATGCAAGGAGACTACTTGTACAAGAGGTCTTTCGAGGGAGTCTACTTGAGATGCGTCGCCGAGCATGAGGTTCAAAAACTTCTTGGAGAGATGCATCGAGGAAGTTGCGGCGACCACGCCGGAGGAAGAACCCTCGCGCAAAAAGTCATTCGACAAGGATACTACTGGCCCACTGTTCGCGAAGACGCTGCCCAATTTGTGAGAAAGTGCGAGGAGTGTCAATTGCACGCCAATTTGATCAACGTCCCGGCGAAACCTCTCATGCCCATCGCCATCACTTGCCCTTTTGACATATGGGGCATCGACATAGTCGGTCCCTTCCCAAGAGGTACGGGTCAAAAGAAGTTCATCATCGTTGCGGTCGAATACTTTAGCAAGTGGGCGGAAGTGGAGGCAGTCTCTACCATCACCGAACAAAGAGTCATGAACTTCGTATGGAGGAACATCGTGTGTCGATTTGGCTTGCCAAGGGTCCTCATCTCGGATAATGGTGCTCAATTTTGCGGCCAAAGATTCAATGAATGGTGCAAGGAAATGAAGATCGAGAGGAGGTATACCTCTGTGGGACATCCTCAATCCAATGGGCAAACAGAAGCCGTCAACAAAATCCTTGTCAACAACTTGCAGAAGAGGTTCGCTACCAATAGGGACTGGGTCGACGAGCTTGATGGAGTGGTGTGGGCATACCGCACTACTTCAAAGACAGCTACAAGAGAGACTCCCTTCTCGCTAGTTTATGGGTCCGAGGCAGTCATACCAGCAGAAGTGGCGGTAGAAACCCTCAGAATCCAAGGGTACCAACCCGAGGACAATCATACAGAGAGACTCTTCGATCTCGAGACAATCAGTGAATCGAGGACCAACGCCTTGGCCAATATCCTCAGATATCAAGCACTCATCGCGAGGACCTACAACAAAGGCGTAAGAGAAAGAGACTTCCAAGTTGGAGACCTAGTACTCCGAAGAGCAAACATCTTGGGCAAAGTTGGGAAGATGCAACCCAATTGGGAAGGCCCCTACAAGATAATTGAAGCAAGGTCCAACGGAAGTTATCGTCTTCAAGACATGGAGGGAAGGGTATTGAAAAATCCTTGGAATACTTCTAACCTCCAGAGATTCTACGCTTGAAGTTGTCAAGAGAAAAAGCTTTTTGAAAACTTATGTGGAAGGTCCAATGATCGAGGAGGATTCCTCACTGGTCCAAGTGAGAGGCACCCCTTGCTTTTGTTAAAAAGTTGCTGTAAGCAAGCTGGCCGAAGAGCCCCCATTGTAATTGCATTTCCGACAAATCAATACAATGTCTCTTTCAACAAGAAAATATGCAAGTATAGAGCTACTATACTCAAAAAATAAGACTACTCGATCGAGAAAGCTTACTTTAAGAAAAGCTATTCGATTTCCATGATCAAGGGGAACCCTCCCCGCGCTCTAAACTCTATAAGAGGATCGATCAGGAAACCACTCACAGAAGAAAAAGCTAGTAGATGGAAGTGATCGAGGAGAGAGACTTCCAGTCTTTCTAACTCAACACTTAGAAATTTTTCTAAGTTCAAACACTTAGAATTTTCCTCAAATGATCCAAATGATCGAGAAGCATCGATAGATCGAGGAGCTCACAGCGAAGAACATTGGTTCTCGATTCTAGCTTATACGTGTTTAACTACTCTATCCAAGTTATACGTCATAACAAAAATTGGATTTAGAAAAAACACAAGTATGGAAATCGAAGAGAAGCATTGCTTTTTATTGAAAGAAAAGAGTAGAAACAAACAACAACAGTGAAAGTTTATGTTACAAGCATAATGTTGCGAGGAGTGCCACACAGGGCCAAATAGAAATTGTTTGAAAATAAAAACAAGTACGAAAATGACAAAGGCTACAACATGACCCGAGCATACTCGGTCTTCAAGGAGGCTCCCCGATCCTAGCGTGTACGGCTGTCTGTGAATTCCGTGACCGGGTGGTCGCGGCTGGCTCCTCCTCGAACTGTGCTCGCTTCGGGGCCTTCAGGGTCGTCGCGCTCCTGAGCTCGAGCCTCCTCGATTGCCTTTTGATACATGGTTAGCTCTGGCTCGACGAAGTCAGCTGCTCTCCGAGACCGGATCGCTCAACTTCACCCAAGCAGCATTCCGAGAGCGCCTTCTCGAACGGGTAGATGATCCCGCTCCTTAGCACTCGGGCACCCAGGCTGGAAGATAGGCTGGCTTGCTGGGATAAGGTACCTTGGGTCGGTCACCAGCTCACGAACTCGCACGCCTCGTGCATCTCCTCGGTAATCTCCTCATCTGGGTAAGGAGTCAGGTCCTCGCGCCGCCCGGGATGAAGTCCTCGCGATCATCGGCACGAAGTCGGCCGGAAGCATGTTGACCCTCTTTAGTTGGCCAACGCACGAGAAGAAGCCCTCCTCGCGCGATGCCACTTGGACTCTCTCGGGCCAGTAGTTTATAGGTGACCGACGACATGAAGTCGCGAGCAGCAGGATTCGCTCCCTTTGAGGAAGGAGAGGACGCTTGCCTTGAACTTTTCCATGCAAATGGACAAAGTAGCATAGGCGCCCTTGAAGCTCTTGCTCCTCGACTTCTCTCGGAGAGCTCCTTCTCAAGCTCCTCGACCTTAAGCTTCAGCTTCCCGGCCTCAGTCTCCGAGACCTTGGCCTTTTTCTCCGAGGCAGCCAGCTTCTTCTCGAGT
>CM051457.1:114172210-114216777 GCA_028274465.1 Plantago ovata | reverse complement strand
TATAGCGACGGATAATGTTATCCGTCGCTATATATAGAGACGGATGAAATTATCCGTCGCTAAAGAGCTTGAACCACATATAGACACCTGTCACTCCGTATAGCGACGGATAATTTTATTCGTCGCTAATCTATAGCGACGGATAAGGTTTCCGTCCCCACTTTGGTCAACGATGAAAGTTGCGACGGATCGATTTATCCGTCGCTAATAAGAGCGACGGATTAAATCATCCGTCGCTAATTTATTTAGCGACGCCACTTTTCGCGACGTCCTATTTAGCGACGGGTGGCCCGTCGCTAAGCCCTGTTAGCGACGGATCGGGCCCGAATAGCCATCCGTCGCTAAATCTGATTTTTCTTGTAGTGTTTGCTGGTATAGGTTTTCATTCATGGGAGACAGGACGTTCTACTGTGGGCGACCCCACTGCCCATACGACGCCGATTGTTTCTGGAGTGTCTCGCTTGATAAAGACATTCTGGGGTTCTGCATTCTTGCCCGTCGGATTGCCTTTTCAAGGTTTCATGTGGAGCAGCATTTGCTATCTTTCATGACTACCCACCTACATGATAGGAGTCCCGGATAAACACACAACAACCACATTAATAAACTGTAACACCCCATTTTTTTTTAATTATTTATTTAATTATTTAATTATTATTTTATTATTTAATTATTTATTTTAGTTAATTAATTATCAGAGTAAATTATTATTCGATAATTAGTTAATTAATTTTCGCGTAAGTTAGTTCGTTTCGTTTCGTTATCGAGCTGGACTTTCTGATCTGACCTGATTAGCCTTGCATTTGGCCCAACCTCTTAGCCCAGTCAAAGGCCCTTTGACCGGCCCTTTAAGACTTAAACCCTAACCCTAATCAGATTCCTCCTTCCTCATTCTTGCTTGCCGTTCAAAGAGTTAGAGAAAGAAAGAAACAAAAGAAAAGAAAGAGGAGAAAAAAAGAGAAAAGAAGAAAGAAAAGATCTCGGTTGCAGCTGCTTCCTCCGTTCCGATCTCGCCACCCCGATCCGCCGTCGTCTCTGATTCCGCCGAGCCGAGCCGTGCCGCCGCGCCGTGTCCACCAAGCTGCCATCGCCGCGCCGCCGCCGCGTCGATCTGTTCGTCTCTGTCGCCGTCCGTTTCGCGCTCCCCCGCCGCAAGCGCGTCCGCCGTTCGTCGCCTGTTCGTCGAGCTCTGTCTATCGATCGATCGATTCGATCGATCCGTTCCGTCTCACGCAAAGCCGCCGCCTGTTCGCCGTTGTCGCCGCGCCTGTGTCGCCGCGGTCTCTGCCTCTGTCCACGCCGTTTGCTTTCGCCGCCTGCTCTGTTCTGTCCTGTCGATCGCCGCCGTTCTGCCGCGTCGACTGCCGTCCCGTACGCTCCGTTCAATCGCTCCCGTCCGCCGCACCGTTCACGTTGACCTTGCCGATTCTTCTATTTCGATCGGTAAGCTTCGTTCCGTTCTTTCTGGTTCGATTTCGGACTTCGTTGAATCTGGATTTAATTTAGTATCGTTTATCTTGATTCGCAGCCTTGATTTCTTTTCCGTTCGAATCGAAGGTAATCTCGTTTTCCTTTTTGGTGCTTTCGATTTACTGTTCGAGACACGTATTCTGTTTTGGACTTTTTTACCCTTGGACGGTTCTGCCTTGATCGATCTGACCTTGTTAATTATTTCGAACCGAGAACCGGGACTTAGGTTGTTAGCATAGTTACTGTTTGGCTGGACTTGCGAATTTTTTGACCTCGTTGTTGACTTTGATTTCCTGTTTGACCTCGAAAGGACTTTTGGACCTTGTTGTTACTGTTTTGGATTTTTTGTGGACTGATTTGGGAAACCTAAAAACCTAAAGGACCTTTTTGCAGTTTTACCTTTGACCGTAGTTGACTGACAGTAAGCTTTTCTCGAAAATCTTTTGTTCTGTGAAGACTGTTAAGTGTTTGGAAAACTGCGGGTTTGTTTGTACTGTTTGTTATGAAAAGGGGCTATTTTGCAATTTACCACTGAGGGTATTTTGGTAATTTCCAGAATCTGAAAACCGAAAGAGTTTCTGAAAAAGTTTTAAACTTGGTTTGTGTTTTTGTAAGTTAGTATTCACTTGACTTGATAGCTTAGTTGGTTATGTGTTGAGAGACTAACTTAGAGGTCCCGTGTTCGAACCCCGACTTTACCATTCCTTTTTCAACCTTTTTCCTTCCGTCCGTTCGACTTCTAATTTGTGTTTAGTACTTTCTTGTTAGGTTCTCCGTTGTCCGTAAACCCGTAAAGCTCATTTCTCGTTGAGGCCTTTTACTCGCAAGCTAAGGTGAGTGTTCACCCCTAAACCTACTATTTGCAAAAAACTGGAAGGCTATGTGACTGTTTGTACCAATTACTATATAGTGTTTACTGTATGCTTCCGCATAAAAGTATAAGTCCTAAGTATGACTTTTTACATTTCTGTTTGTTGCTACTCTGTACTGGACTGACCTTTCTGCAGGAACACCTCTCGGGGTTAACTATCTGTATCTGTTGTTCTGTTTCTGTTCTGTTTCTGTGTGACCGGTCGATTAGGTCGTAACTAGGTAGACTTGGGTAGTAGAGGACTATCGGGTTTGCTTGGTTATTGCCTAGTCTAATCCCTTTTAGACGCGAGGCAGAAGTCGCTGAGGTCTATTAGGGTCATAGGATCTGTTTCCCCAAAGTACACGGGGGTTTCTGTTTCTGACCGGAGTTGTGCACCCTCTGGAGGGAGTTATAAGGGCATTCTGGGAGTAGGAGCAATAAGACGGGCTGCACCAACGGTCTACAACCTATCTGTTCTGTTAATCTGTTATATGTGTTCTGTTCTGTTTGCTCGTTTTTCTGAAAAGGATTTTGTTTTAAAACTGTTTACTTTCTGTTTTAACTTAGAACCTCACTGAGATCCTTTATCTCACACTCTTTTGTTTTCAAAATTCCTTCCTTCCAGATGCTGCTGAGGATGTGCGTGACTAGGATGCCAGCGACTGAGAGAAGGGTCTGGGGTGTCACGGGTTTCTTTTCAAAATAAGGAGATAAACTTTTATTGTCTTCATTCGTTGTTCTTTCGAACTTGAGTGGTCATTGGATATTGTTTATTACTGTTAGCGTCAAAGATTATTTTGGCATTTATTGCCGACCGTTGTTATTAAAGTATTTTTTTCGATTTTCCTTTTTCAAGAAATTATCTTGTTTTCAAAACTGGTACCGTTACAGTTGGTATCAGAGCTTGAGTTCAAACTCGAGCTTGCTAGGATAGGATCTTTTGACCTTTGGGGTGTGTGTGAGGGTCCGAGTCGCTGGTTAGGTCTTGTATTTTCTGTTGCTTTTCTGATTCGAGTCTTACGTACTAACCTTGAACCGTCTCTTCATCTTCTATGTTCTGTTTCTGACTACCTCTGACCCGTTCTGAGACTGTTGACCTTCCGTGGTTGTTTGATTCTGACGAAGTTATTAACTAGTTAACTACGCCTGTGCTTACAGATAGGTATGAGTTCTGAGAAGAGGGTTATTCGTTATCGTCTAGTCGAAGGAGAATTTAACCCGTATACCTCCGTTCCTGTTGTTGGCGTTTACCCTGGATTCGTGATGGATAGAGTCGTGCATGAACGTGATCACTACTGGCTGGAGAACTTTAAGCTTCGAGATGTGATAGCAACGAAGGAAGCGGAGATCGGATTTCTGAAGACGGCTTTACGCGCCGCAAAGGAGCACTCTGGCTTTGTTTCGTTAACCGCGTCCAACGTTGGCAACCGGATTCGCAGGAGGAAGGCTCGGAGGACGTTCCCCGAGGGTTGTGGACCATCCCGTAGAGGAAAGAGTGAAGACGAAGAAGAATCCGAAGAAGATCCCGAGGAGGACCCCTCTGAGGGAGAAGGAGGAGACGCTCACGTGCCCGAGGGACGTTCCGAGGATGATAGCGAGGACGCTTATTAGGATAGTTGCCTTTTCGAGCTCGTACCGAACTTCTTTGTTTCTGCCAAGCGAGTTTTTCTTTTAGTTCAGCCGACTGAGACTGCTTATGCTTTTCCGTTTATTTGACTCTGTGGTTTTCTGTTTTCCTCGCTAAGACGAGTAGAGACTGTTTTCTTTTGTTTTATTGCATGCTTGGCTGTTTTGAGACTTCGTTGTTTTCTTGTTTTTGCTTTTTGTTTTAAAGTTCAAGGCATGTTTTCTTCTTTACTGCTCAGTTTATACCTGTTGTAGAAGATTAAGTACTGGCCTTAGTTCTTTGTTTTTCTGCTCTTTTCTAAGTTAGAGATTCGAGGTTGTTAAATCAACTGCTAAGTAGTGCCCTTTGTTAGAATGAGTCGCAGAAACACTCGTGGTGCTAGCAGCAATGGAAGTGGAGACACTATCTTTATGGTCCTGAGTTCACCATCCTCACGGACCATAAGAGCTTGAAGTACGTGTTTACCCAAAAGGAGTTGAACATGAGACAACGACGATGGATGGAATTTCTGGGCGATTACACCTGTACCATTCGATACCATCCCGGTAAGGCCAATGTGGTCGTTGATGCCTTAAGTCGTAGGGTACACGTGTCAAATCTCGAAGTATCCAAATTGTCGTGTATGTTCGCCAATATCACTTTGAGGTATGAGTTGGCAGGAAAGATTCTGGAGGCTCAAGAGCATGACGAAGAGCTTCAAGATATCAAGGCACATATTACTGAGCCTCGAAATGCGAAATTCTCTATTGATGAGAATGGAGCTCTAAGGTTTCAGGGTAGACTGTGTGTGCCTTTTGATGAAGAGCTTAGACGATTAATTTTGGAGGAAGCTCATAAGTCTAAGTATTCGATGCATCCTGGAGGAAACAAGATGTACGAGGATTTGAAGAAGGTTTACTGGTGGACCTATATGAAACGAGATGTTGCACAGTTTGTGCAAAGTTGCTTGGTCTGCCAGCAAGTGAAGGCTGAGCACCAGAAACCGGGAGGTTTACTACAGCCACTCGAGATTCCACAGTGGAAATGGGAGATGATCACTATGGATTTTGTGACTGGTCTACCGGTAGCTAGGGGTGGTTTTGATAGTGTTTGGGTGATTGTCGATAGATTGACAAAATTGGCACATTTTCTACCCGTTAAAACCACCTACACATCCGAGAAATTAGCTGAAGTCTATCACGATGAGATAATCAGGCTTCATGGCACTCCGGTGAGCATTGTCTCTGATAGAGATCCAAAGTTTGTCTCGAGATTTTGGAAGCAAGTACATGAAGGCTTAGGTACTAAGTTGAATTTTAGTACCGCAACACATCCGCAGATAGATGGTCAATCCGAAAGGACCATTCAAACTTTAGAAGATCTTCTGAGATTGTGTGTGCTAGATCAACAAGGAAGCTGGGCACAACATTTGCCATTAGTGGAGTATGCTTATAACAACAGTTATCAAGCATCAATTGGTATGGCACCGTTCGAGGCGCTGTATGGTCGGAAGTGTAGATCACCACTGTACTGGGATTTGGAGGACCGAATTTCTACCCCAGTAGCTGGAGAGAGGTCTCTCAACGAGATGATACAAGAAACCTTGGAAAAGGTTAGACTTATCCGAGACCGATTGAGAACTGCTCAAAGTCGACAGAAGAGTTACGCCGATAACCGTAGATGAGATTTGGAATTTAAAGTGGGTGATTTTGTCTTTCTCAAGCTATCTCCGAGAAAGGGAATTGTTCGTATGGGTCGTAGAGCTAAGCTGAACCCGCGATATGTGGGTCCATACGAGATCATTGAGAGAGTTGGCATTGTAGCTTATCGGTTGCAACTGCCCACTACTATTACTGGAATTCATAATGTATTCCATGTATCTCAACTGAAGAAGTATTATCCGGATCCGTCGCACGTGATTCAACCCGAGGAAGTGACCATTGAGGAGGATTTGTCCTATGTGGAGCAACCGGTTCGTATCCTTGACCAGAAGGTACAACAGCTCCGTAATCGGCAAATCAAGCAAGTAAAGGTTCTGTGGAGAAATCATCAGTATGAGGAGGCAACCTGGGAAAGCGAGGATGACATGCGCCGACAGTATCCCGAGCTCTTCAACTTTTCAGGTGCGAATTTGGGGACCAAATTCTTTTAAGGGGGGAAGAGTGTAACACCCCGTTTTTTTTTTAATTATTTATTTAATTATTTAATTATTATTTTATTATTTAATTATTTATTTTAGTTAATTAATTATCAGAGTAAATTATTATTCGATAATTAGTTAATTAATTTTCGCGTAAGTTAGTTCGTTTCGTTTTGTTATCGAGCTGGACTTTCTGATCTGACCTGATTAGCCTTGCATTTGGCCCAACCTCTTAGCCCAGTCAAAGGCCCTTTGACCGGCCCTTTAAGACTTAAACCCTAACCCTAATCAGATTCCTCCTTCCTCATTCTTGCTTGCCGTTCAAAGAGTTAGAGAAAGAAAGAAACAAAACAAAAGAAAGAGAGGAGAGAAAAGAGAAAAGAAGAAAGAAAAGATCTTGGCTGCAGCTGCTTCCTCCGTTCCGATCTCGCCACCCCGATCCGCCGTCGTCTCTGATTCTGCCGAGCCGAGCCGCACCGCCACGCCGTGTCCACCAAGCCGCCATCGCCGCGCCACCGCCGCGTCGATCTGTTCGTCTCTGTCGCCGTCCATTTCGCGCTCCGCCGCCGCAAGCGCGTCCGTCGTTCGTCGCCTGTCCGTCGAGCTCTGTCTATCGATCGATCGATTCGATCGATCCGTTCCGTCTCACGCAAAGCCGCCGCCTGTTCGCCGTTGTCGCCGCGCCTGTGTCGCCGCGGTCTCTGCCTCTGTCCACGCCGTTTGCTTTCGCCGCCTGCTCTGTTCTGTCCTGTCGATCGCCGCCGTTCTGCCGCGTCGACTGCCGTCCTGTACGCTCCGTTCAATCGCTCCCGTCCGCCGCGCCGTTCACGTTGACCTTGCCGATTCTTCTGTTTCGATCGGTAAGCTTCGTTCCGTTCTTTCTGGTTCGATTTCGGACTTCGTTGAATCTGGATTTAATTTAGTTTCGTTTATCTTGATTCGCAGCCTTGATTTCTTTTCCGTTCGAATCGAAGGTAATCTCGTTTTCCTTTTTGGTTCTTTCGATTTACTGATTTACTGCTCGAGACTCGTATTCTGTTTTGGACTTTTTTACCCTTGGACGGTTCTGCCTTGATCGATCTGACCTTGTTAATTATTTCGAACCGAGAACCGGGACTTAGGTTGTTAGCATAGTTACTGTTTGGCTGGACTTGCGATTTTTTTGACCTCGTTGTTGACTTTGATTTCCTGTTTGACCTCGAAAGGACTTTTGGACCTTGTTGTTACTGTTTTGGATTTTTTGTGGACTGATTTGGGAAACCTAAAAACCTAAAGGACTTTTTGCAGTTTTACCTTTGACCGTAGTTGACTGACAATAAGCTTTTCTCGAAAATCTTTTGTTCTGTGAAGACTGTTAAGTGTTTGGAAAACTGCGGGTTTGTTTGTACTGTTTGTTATGAAAAGGGGCTATTTTGCAATTTACCACTGAGGGTATTTTGGTAATTTCCAGAATCTGAAAACCAAAAGAGTTTCTGAAAACGTTTTAAACTTGGTTTGTGTTTTTGTAAGTTAGTATTCACTTGACTTGATAGCTTAGTTGGTTATGTGTTGAGAGACTAACTTAGAGGTCCCGTGTTCGAACCCCGACTTTACCATTCCTTTTTCAACCTTTTTCCTTCCGTCCGTTCGACTTCTAATTTGTGTTTAGTACTTTCTTGTTAGGTTCTCCGTTGTCCGTAAACCCGTAAAGCTCATTTCTCGTTGAGGCCTTTTACTCGCAAGCTAAGGTGAGTGTTCACCCCTAAACCTACTATTTGCGAAAAACTGGAAGGCTATGTGACTGTTTCTACCAATTACTATATAGTGTTTACTGTATGCTTCCGCGTAAAAGTATAAGTCCTAAGTATGACTTCTTACATTTCTGTTTGTTGCTACTCTGTACTGGACTGACCTTTCTGCAGGAACACCTCTCGGGGTTAACTATCTGTTCTGTTTCTGTGTGACCGGTCGATTAGGTCGTAACTAGGTAGACTTGGGAAGTAGAGGACTATCGGGTTTGTTTGGTTATTGCCTAGTCTAATCCCTTTTAGACGCGAGACAGAAGTCGCTGAGGTCTATTAGGGTCATAGGATCTGTTTCCCCAAAGTACACGGGGGTTTCTGTTTCTGTCCGGAGTTGTGCACCCTCTGGAGGGAGTTATAAGGGCATTCTGGGAGTAGGAGCAATAAGGCGGGCTGCACCAACGGTCTACAACGTATCTGTTCTGTTAATCTGTTATATGTGTTCTGTTCTGTTTGCTCGTTTTTCTGAAAAGGATTTTGTTTTAAAACTGTTTACTTTCTGTTTTAACTTAGAACCTCACTGAGATCCTTTATCTCACACTCTTTTGTTTTCAAAATTCCTTCCTTCCAGATGCTGCTGAGGATGTGCGTGACTAGGATGCCAGCGACTGAGAGAAGGGTCTGGGGTGTCACGGGTTTCTTTTCAAAATAAGGAGATAAACTTTTATTGTCTTCATTCGTTGTTCTTTCGAACTTGAGTGGTCATTGGATATTGTTTATTACTGTTAGCGTCAAAGATTATTTTGGCATTTATTGCCGACCGTTGTTATTAAAGTATTTTTTTCGATTTTACTTTTTCAAGAAATTATCTTGTTTTCAAAACCGGTACCGTTACATAAACACAACAACCAATAAGATTCTCCTCAAATTCCGTACCTGGTACAAAACAAAAACATTCCTTCTTACATCTAATTATTACCCCTACTCTACACACCTATTTTTCTCCCAATTTAACTCCAGACACAATTTCAACCCATTTCCTAAATTGAGATCACTATTCATCTTCCAAAGAGTTTTGTTAATTGAGTTTCCAAAATCGAGCTCCAAACCGCCGGTAATACAGAAAAAAGAGCCGGTCTATTTCATATCCTGACCATAAAACACTCTTTATGAAGTTTGTCAGGCTGTGCATTTAGAAAATATGCTTTAGGTAGATCTGCCGTTGTCGTTGTGGTAGATATATGATAGAACCGAAAGTTAATCAACAGAAAATATAAATCTGACAGCGATCTTTTTGGTGCAACAAGTTGCTTTTTATTAATAAACGCAGAAACGATAAACAAGAAACAATAAAAAGTAATCTCCACTCTTAAGAGAGCGACCAATCCTCAGCGGACGAACTTCGCTAGACACGTACTGAAAAGATGAATATAGACTACTGACCTATGCTCCTTATATAGGAGAAAACTAATATGAAACCAACTAGGACTTTAATTCTAACGTACTAAAGAACTGTCTAAGGCTACTAATCCTAATTCCAATATTAAGACTCTGATTTATTCCTAATTAAGGAATGACTTATGTCTTCTAGTGTAAACATACACAACAGGAGGCTTGTCCTTTTCCTTTTGAACCTGAGAATCTGTTTCCCTAACAATATACCATACTTGCAGAATATCTAGCCCACTCTGAAATTTTTCCGAGGAAATTCAATATATATTTCAGGCAAGTCTGGGCCTGTATTTTAAAGAATATGTTTCCTTATTCAACTGCTCTAGGTTGTATTAGTTGAGGCATTTTAATGTTGAATTATGATTTTTTAGATGATAGATTTGGTAATAGTCTACACCCACCAGTAACTTGTAAAAAATTTCTTCGAGGAGTATCTGTGAGTAGGTTCACGCAATGTTAATCATAATTCTTTACTGGCTAGTATGATATTGAGTGAGAAATCTGAACCTTTCTTTCCTATCTTGCTATAGCTTGCGCAGAAAGAGCTCCAAAAGATTAACATGTACAGGGCACCAAGAGATAAGCTTGTGTGCATCCTAAATTGTTGCAAAGTTATCAGTAACCTACTCCTCAATGCCTCCCAAGCATCTAATAATGAACATCCAGGAGCTGATGAATTCCTTCCAGTTCTCATTTATGTCACGATAAAGGTAATTTTACTCATCTTTACTCTCTTGTTAATTTATGGCTATTTCATGGCTGCTATATCATTTTCAGTTCTAGGTGGCTTTTTATACAGTGTATCCAACTGCTTTAGGTTGAACTGTCTAATATTGGCTCTTTAATTCTTTACTGTGTTATCTTCCATTGCAATGCCATCTTGTCACTGTAAATGATATTGAACATAAGCAGTAGGAGTTGTTATATAAAATCTGGGATTTAGAATATAGTTGCACACACACAGACACGTATTCTCTAATTCTATTTCATGCATAAACAAGAAGGCAGTTGTCGAACATATTTGTTTTGCTCATGGCAATGGAGGACTTTATGGTAGGCCAACAAGAGAACAAACTTCTCCACCTACAAAACAACAAGAGAACAAGCTTCTCCACCTACATATAATGCCCCTCCCTTTCAGCTATGGACGAGAAAAATAATGTGCGGAAGAATTGTTTATTTGCTGAGGTTGGAAATCGTTCGGGCTAAAGAATGCCTGTTTTATCATGCCCAAAATGTTTAATGGCCTTGCTTTATATCTTTTCCATCTAGCTTCAGAATTCCAAAGATTAACTGATGATATTTTTGTGATATTTAACAAGTTAACATGGCACTTACCTCTTGTGATATTTTTGTTATTACCTGCTGACTCTTGTTTAGCTATTGTATTATGTTCTGAACAACCTCAACTAGACGATGATGTCGTAGAAACTGTGATATTCCTATCTTTCCTCTGTGGACATTTGTTCTTCAAACAAAAACAATTAGCATTCAAGTAACAGATATATTTAATTAATTAAAGAAACTACCTCGACATGTTAATTGGATAACTTGTACACTCTACTTTAAATTTGTATTTGAGACTATTGCCTATCTTATTATTACATGCTTGTTGAGACTTGAGATACGAACAATTGCTATTTGGTATCAGATTTGGCCTGATAATATTTTGTATGATACCTTTTCGGAGTTCTCTAGTCACACGGTTATAAATGTGCTGCATGAGTCCCCTATATTGGTTAACATATTCTCTTTTTTCCTGAATCTTAAAAATGGATCTGCATGGTATCTTATGCAGGCAAACCCTCCCCAACTGCATTCTAACTTGGCATACATACAGAGATTCAGACGAGAAACCTGCTTGGTAGGTGAAGCAGCTTATTTCTTCACCAACATGCTATCTGTTGAGTCCTTTGTATCGAATGTTGACGCAAAAGCCATTTCGATGGATGAAAGTGAATATGAAAGCAACATGGAATTTGTTCGATCACTTATTTCTGGCCTCTCTGACAACTCAAACAGCTCATACAGTAAATCAAATCAAAACTCTCAGGCACATTCCTAAACCTGAGCCTGTGGAGCCTAAACCAACTTTGAGTTCTAAAAAGCATCAGTCCTCAGTGTCATCGGAAGCTAAATCCAGGAATGATGAGTCACATGGAAAGGATCAGCGATCACTTAATGAAATTCCTTCAATCTCGGATCTGGAAAATAAAGGCGCAACAATGCTATTGAAGGAAAATGAAGAATTGCACAGAGTACATTGCATTTGAATACGGACATGATAAATTTGAATAATATTAGGACCATATACTTAGAATAATACTAATTGTTAACCCAAATAAAATAGGAACCACAGAAAGTTATGCTATGCCATTGAAGAGTAATACAAATTCTCCCTTCAAACTACTACACCATAGGCCAAGTGATTATGTGGTAAATTATATATATCTACGAGCAAAACATTCCCCACCCTACCTGTTAATATTCACATTTGGCCTAAAATTATATATCTTTGAATAAATAGACAAATAAGGGTCCAAGATACAGATGAACTCGGTGGAGATTGATGGAGGTAAAACCGGTCTAAGGATGTTATCCCATCATCTCTCAATCCATAGAAGCAGCTGGAAAGAGCTGAAAGAGTACTTAGTATTGGAAAGTAGACTGATGACCTGCAAATCGGGGGAGAAGTAAGGGGAGGGGACTTAGCTCCGGCCTAGTTAGACCGGGAAGCAAGTTAATGTAGTGAGAGAATATTTGCATGTTATATGATAGATATCGAATCATCAAATAAGCAGTAAATGAAGGTATATATAGAGGATACGGGAGAGGCCCCACGTCCATGGGAGTGTTCGACATGAGCTGGTATTCCCTTAGGTTCGACTCAACCCCTCGAACCTCTAAATAGGATGAGGGTGGACTATCGGTAGATAAGGGCCTATATCTTCGAGGGATAAGTCAGTGGTTCGACACTTTGCAGAACTGTTCGAACCGTGGTCCTTATTATTCCCATATCACGAGTCCCCCAAGTTTCGATGGATGATGGTACGGAATCCATCGAAAGTTTCAGACTCACGGGGGTATATCAGTAATTCTCTCTTGGGTGTCGCTTCGTGTTCTAGCACGTGTTGTTTGGTGGTTTGATGGGTGCGGTGCACGCGCCTCGATACGTGGGACGCAATAACTCCGTTTATAGGAGGTTAAGGGTCCCTTTTTCCTTCTTCTTTCTTCATACTTCTTACTTTATCTTCTCGCTTTTTCTTACCTTCTTGTAACTCCGGCCGTTTTTACGCGCGATCGTCACCGGTTTTTGCTTCTGGAAGCTGCTTTGTAACCGCCGTTCCATCCCCAGGTACGCCCTTCATTCCCTTTTTGGTCATTTCGCTTTCTTCAAGTTTTCCTTCTTGCATGCTTTAATCTTGAAATTGCTCCGGCCCGGCGTTAGTCGTTTGCTTTCCGGGAATACTTCTGCTTTCTTTACTTTGTATGCGGTTGCGACTTTTCTTGCTTGCATTTAGTTTTTCCCGTGATGCCGTCTCTCCGGCGAGGATTCCGGTCGGTAAATTTGCTTTTAGTAAAAAGGGGTTTTGGTCGTAATTTTCAAATGTTGGTTTGTTTGGATAGGTTTTTCCGCTTTGGGTAGTTTTATGGGGGTTAGATGTGATGGGTATGTCGAAAGCTTTCTAGGTGTTTGTGTTTGTTCGGTAATTAGTGGGTTCCGGGTTGGCTTCGCACTGACTATTCCTTTTGGTAGATTTTGTAAGGATGTCGAAACGAATTGTTGACCAACCCGGTGCCGGTGACGACTCGAACACTGAACTTTCTTTTAGCGTAAACAAAAGGTCGTCGAACTCTTTAGGTAGAGATAGTGGGCCTTTCCCTCCTTCTGATTCGACCCAATTTTTGACCTCGAACCAGGTAATCCGAAGGCCTATCCCTTCGACGAAAAAACCTCGCCCCGAACCTTTGGATCGAGTTCTTAGGTCTCGAAACCGTTTTTTGCTTATGGCGGATCAAGCTGATAACATTGGTGATCAAGCTGATAATATTGGTGAAGAAGCTCAGGATGTTATACCCATGGAGCTAAATACTGACATGAGGCTTCCTACGGACGTGAGTTTGATTCGGAGGAAAGAGGCTGATTCCTTATATCATAGGTTTGGGATCCCGGGTACTTATGAGATTATAGTACCGGGTCCTAATGATAGGATGTACAGCCCGCCATCGGATTGTTTTTCCATTACCATACAGGCTTTAGAGCACGGTTTTAGATTTCCCGTGTGCGGCGGAGTGAGTCGCATCTTGAATGGCCTAGGGTTATGTCCGACGCAATTGCTACCGAATGGTATAGGGATGATGGTTGCTTTCTGCGTCTGGTGCAAGTCTATTAGGCGGAAGGTCACGACTTCGAATTTTCTTCACTTCTTTTCGATGGTGGAAAGTAAAGACGGCGGGTGTTTTTATTACTTTTCGGCGATCCGGGGCTTCGAACTATTTTCCAAGTTCCAGTCATCACATGGCTCGGGGTACAAGTGCCGTTACGTGTTCGTTCGGATGCCTCCGAACGATGACGGTACGCCCGGTGTTGTGCCTACTCCGCGGCTTTGGCGTCGTCACGACGGCGTGCTAATAGTTTTAGGCCGTCGAAATGTGTTGGCCGACGAATACAAGGGTTGGGCGCCCGAGGATCGGATTATTCCGTACGGTCTCTTGGTGGAACCGATCCTTTATCTTGGAGGAGTTTCGTCGGCCGAACCAGAGATTCGAGGGAATACCCGGGACTTGGGTAAGCCTTGTTAATTTTTCTTGTTCTTTTGCGTTCGATAGCCTGTGTGACTTTGTTGCTAAATTTCTTTCGAATGAATTGATTGACTGACTCGAAGGTTTTTGTGCAGATTATTGGATGAGGCTTTCCCAGGACTTCTTGGCCAAGAGGGCCCTTTCTTTGGTGAACAAGAACAGTGTGCCGAAGTACACGGAAGAAAGGCCCCACAACATTTCGAGGATCATTGACCCGAACAGCGCCCCCGAGATTGTCCCAGCGCCGAACGCTGATGCTGGAGATGTTTCGGCCTCTGCCGCCGGTGGTGACACGGCCCCGAACCTGGGTGCTGCCGAAGCACCTCGCCCAAGTCATATGGAGGGTTCGGGTGATAACAGGGATTCAGAGCGGACTACTTCCATTGCGCTTGGGGATCCAGGTCAAAGCTCTGCCTCGGGACTTCGAAAGCGGTCTCGAACTGAGATGAGGGGCGATCAGGCTGGGAAAACCATCATTGATCTTCAGGACTCTCCCGAACGTTTTGTTGGGGTGGCGAAACAGCCAATACGTTCGACGCAAGGTCTTCCCGAAGTGTCCTACTTTCGTGACCCTGCTGCTGGGCTAAAATTGAGGGACCTGATGGTATCTAGCAGTGACCAGGTCGAACTGAACCGACTTTCTGATGGTGAGATTCGAGCCAAGGCAGCATCTCTTCAGATGCAGGTAAATCTTCGTCGAAACAAGTGTATTTACTTTAGCCGTTCTTTCCTTCTAATCATTTTGTCTTGGTGCAGATGCTTACCGTGGCTAAAAATATCGACAACCGCTTGGAAAAAAGGTCTCAGACTTCTGAAGGCTTTGACGCTAAGCTCAGGGAGGAAAGGCGCCTCAAGGAAAGTGCTGAGGAGAAACTTTCGAGGAAGGAGAGGGAGCTGCAAGAGATGTCGAAGGAGCTGGCCCGGTTTCGAGAGGAAAAAGCTTCGATGGCCGAGAAGCTATCAGTGGTGGAAGGCAAGAATGGTGAGCTGGTGTCGAAGGTCGGTCAACTGGCGAAAGAAAAAGAAGGTTTCGAGACCGCTCTTCGAAAAACCCGAGAGGAGTTGGTGAAGAAAGGAAAGCATGCTCGCACCGAGGCCGTTCGAGACTTCGCGGGATCAGGCTCTTGCGCTTACTTGTTGAGGAAACGTGATGCCGAAGCCATGGTAAAGGGCCGTGACAAGACTCTCGCTCAGTTGAAGTTTGGTGGTAAGCTCCCTGCGGATTTCAACCCCGAAGGAATCGTCGACCTCGAAAGGGATGATGAGATGAAGGTTCCTCCTATCGAACCGAAGTTGGGTTCCGATGGGCAGCCCATGGATGAAGAAGCTATGTATGAAGCCCTTTGTAAGGAGGAGTTTCGCGGTTGTGCATCCGGACGAAGCTTCCGCTCCTTCTCCTGCTCCTTCGGTTCCGTCCTAGGTGATTCCGTTGTGTGAACTTGGCAACTTGGAGCTTGCTTCGGCTGGGATAAATCTGTCGAACCTCTCGTACCGTGACTATGGGTCCCTTTGCCGATTCTTCTTGGGAGACGAGAGCCTTAGCGATACCGCTCGAAGCAATCCGAAGCCTTAGATGATAAGGACGATGAAGACTTGGTATACCAAGTGAATCATGTAATCGAACAAATTTTTAATTTCTGCCTCTTTTGTTAATTTTCGAACATAATATCTGTCTGTATGACTGAATTCGGTGGTAATCAGCTAGGTCGACGCCTAGTTTCATTCGACTGGCATTTCTTGCTTTTGATAACTTGTATTAATTTTTGAATGTTAGTCCTTCGAAGTGATCTATTTCTGAAATTGGAGATGTATTCTTGTGCTTATTTCTGGTGGCTCTTTTGTATTGATACTTTGAAATGGTGTTCGATGCGCTCTATATTGGTTCGAAGGTATTGGATCGAAAAGCTAAGTCTTGGTTTGATTTTAGCTTTGAATTGGGGGGTGTTAATGGTTCCCCGCGGTTCGAGTGTAATTACTATCTATTTTCGTCAAAATAGTGCATAGTACTCTTTGTCTCCGTCGAAACTTTGGGTTGTCTAACCGTTTTTGTTTCGACCGGTTATCGGGCAGCGTATTCGATTAGTAGAATCCCGTCGGATTGTCTATATGGAATCGTCTCTCTCATCTCGAATTGATTGCTTTCGAGGGTTGAGACAATCGAAAGTATCGCTTCCCCGTCGGGATAGTATCTTTCGAAATGCCCCCCAAGATCATGTAGATCTTATGGTACACGTTCTCGAGTTTCGATGATCTATCCGTCGATATTTCAACGGAAACAGATGGCGTGTTACACATTGTCTTTTTACATAACGACTACAAAAAGTGATTCCATTGATAAGAAATCTCCCCCTTCAGTGACGACTTTCGATAAAGTGGTATGGTGGGGGGAAGTTTACAAAAGTCGAACCATGATGGGTATCGAAATGCATCAAGTGTAGTACTTCCTAAGATTTTTGATGTTCCATGGTCGGTCTATTCGTTTTACCTCGAGACTTTCGAGTCTGTAACTTCCATTTGTGAGAGCTTCGATGACTCGATATGGACCTTTCCACGGTTCCTGGAGCTTTCCTACGTTTTCAAGTATGTTTTCCTTCCGCAATACGAGGTCGCCAACATTGAGGTCTCGTTTGATGAGGTTCTTGTTGTAGGCTCTGGTCATCGTCGCTTGGTACCTTATCGTTCGAGCTCTCACTTCCTCTCTTTTTGAGTCTAGCAAGTCCAATTCCATGGCCCGGGCTTCGCCGTTGAGCTGAGGGTCGTACTTCTTGACACGAAGTGATTCGACCGCAATCTCGCATGGAATAACGGCCTCTGATCCGTATACCATGCAAAAGGGGGTTTCGCGTGTCGCGGTTCTCTGTGTTGTTCGGTATGCCCAAAGTACTCCGTGCAGTTCGTCGGCCCAATCTGCTTTCGATCTTCCTATCCTTTTTTCGAGATTCTCAATGATGGTTCGGTTAGTGACTTCCGTCTGTCCATTGGCTTGAGGGTGACCCACTGATGTGAAACTTTGCTTTATTTTCAACTCGATGCACCATGCTCGGATCTTCTTGCCTGTGAACTGTGCTCCATTGTCGGATACAAGAACTCGGGGAAGCCCGAAACGACAAACAATGTTCCTCCAAATGAAACTTTTTACTACCCCTTCGGTATCTTTCCTACTGCTTCTGCTTCGACCCACTTGGAGAAATATTCGACGGCGACTATCAGGAACTTTTTCTGACTCGTCGAAGTGGGGAGTTTCCCAACGATGTCGATACCCCATCTATCGAATGGACAAGATATCGGGGTGGGGTTCAAGGTTTCTCCTGGTGCTTTGCTGCTTCGTGCGAACCTTTGGCATTCGTCGCACTTTTTCGTCTGTGCCTTTGAGTCCTTGATAATTGTGGGCCAGTAGAAACCTTGTCGCCGTATTTTTTGGGCTAACGCTCGTCCTCCCGAATGGTTCTCGCAACTTCCCGCGTGTACTTCTTCTAAAAGGCTTCGAGCCTCTTCCTTGTTTACACATTTGAGATGCGGCCCGTCGAACGATCTTTTGTACAAGTCTGACCCATCCCACAAAAAATACTGGGCTCTTCGCCGGAGCCTCCGTGCCTCAGTTCGATCCGAAGGGTAAACCCCATGCTTGTATAGCTGTAATAAGAAAAAGATTCCCAAGTGTGGGGGTGAGTTTTTCTAAAGAGGATAATTTTGTAGCCAAATGTGTTGGTGGCTCAATAAGTGGGTCTGTGTTTTCTACCTTGATGTCCTCCAACCATTCGTGATTGGAGTCAACGGTATTGATTTTCCAATCTCTCTGTCTTTTGAGCTTTTTGTCCCCTATGGTGGGTCGTTGGACCGTCATGAGGGTGACCTGCAGACAAGTTGGTTTTAGGTTTTGGTAAATAGGTTCGCTTTCCGCGAATGTGTTTCGATGTTATGAACATACCTGCCGGGTAGCTATCGTTTGTGATGAGCTCCCGAATTTGGCTAATCCATCAGCGATCTTGTTGAGTGCTCGAGATATCTGAGTTATTTCGACAGTATGGAATTTTGATATGATTTCTTTGAGCTTTGCCAAGTATAGTCGCATTGGTTCTTCTTTTGCCTCGAAAGTTCCGGCATATTGTTGTGCGACTAATTGTGAGTCGGTAAAGAGGCGAATGTGTCTCGCCCCTCCTTCAAGTGAAAATTTGAGGCCTATGAGTGCGACTTCATATTCGGCTTCATTGTTAGTGGCTGAAAATGCCAGTCGTAAGGCGAAGTCAATCTCATGTCCTGATGGATCTATTATGTGGATTCCAACCCCTCCTTGTCCTCTTGTGGAGGAACCGTCTACATAAGCTTCCCACCTTGGCTCCAAATTTTGCCCTCTTTCCACTTCTTCGACGTTGTACACACATTCGACTTCCTCCTTGACGCCCAAGAAAAAATCTGCAATTACTTGAGCCTTCTTCCCGTTCGGTGAGTGGAATTCGATGGAATACTCCATCAGTTCGACAGACCACCTCACGAGTCGTCCCGATAAATCTGGTTTTCCGAGGATCCTCTTCAAGGGTTGGGATGTTAAAACAACTACTTCGTGGGCCTGAAAGTATGGGCGAAGACGTCTGAAAGCCAACACTACACAGTATGCTAGTTTTTCGATATCAAAGTAATTGATCTCGGCTTTGGTGAGAACCTTGCTTAGATAGTAAATGGGTTGGTGTTGGTTGCCCTCCATTCTTACTAGCACCGAACTGACCACTTCGTGGGAGATAGCTACATGTAGGTATAGTGTGTCTCCTTCCTTTGGTTTCGAGAGAAGCGGTGGCTTCGATAGATGGTTCTTCAGGTCCGTCAAAGCTTTTTCACTCTCCTCGTTCCACTCGAAATTTTTACTGTTTCGAATTACTTTGAGGAAGGGTAGACTTTTCTCTCCGGATCTTGCAATGAATCGGCTAAGAGCGATGACTCTTCCGACTAACTTCTGGACTTCATTAATACTTCGAGGGCTAGGGAAATCTAGGACCGCTTTGATCTTGTCCGGGTTGGCTTCTATTCCCCTTTGAGTGACCATGTACCCCAAAAACTTGCCTCCTTGAACGCCAAAGGTACATTTCGAGGGATTGAGTTTCATTCCGAACTTCCTCAAGATTTTGAAGCATCTGTCCAAGTGTTCGACATGGTGTTTTGATTCGAGGCTTTTGACTAACATGTCGTCAACGTATACTTCCATTGTGTGTCCGATTTCTTTCTCGAACATCGCATTGACTAACCGTTGGTAGGTCGCACCGGCATTCCTCAAACCGAAAGGCATAACCTTGAACGAAAAGACCCCTGAGTGGGTGACGAACGCCGTTTTATCCACGTCTTCTCGGGCCATGGGTACTTGGTAGTAGCCTTGGAAAGCGTCCATGAAGCTAAGTCGCTCCGCTCCGGCTGTCGAATCTACAAGCTGGTCAATTCGAGGTAGAGGGTACGGGTCCCTTAGGCAATGCTTGTTGAGGTCGGTGAAATCGTTGCACATTCTCCACTTTCCGTTTCCTTTTCCCACTAGGACGACGTTGCATAACCAATCAGAGAACTTTGTGGGTCGAATGTGTCCTGCCTTGAGCAATTTTGCTACCTCTTCATCTATGATCAAGTTCTTTTCCCGGCTGAAGTTCCTCTGTCGCTGGCTGATGGGTTTGGCTTTGGGATCTACGTTGAGCCGATGCATAATGATTCGAGGATCGATTCCCTTCAGATCTACCGTTCCCCAAGCGAAGACATCCGAGTTGGTTTTCAAGAAAAGGATTAGCGCCAGTTCGAGCTCTTCGGGCAAATCTGCTGCGATCTTGGTGGTTCGACCTTGGTTATCGTCGAACAGTTGGAGGTCTTTTACTTCGGAGCAGGGTTCTAGGCGTTCCTCTGGACGGTGACCGAAGTCGGTCAAAAGGTCGCTTACCATCAGGCGTTGTTTCTTCGATGGTGAGTAGGGATGATCTCTCACAATTTCTGGCTTAAAGGTCGAAGTCATGGGCTGGGTGGATGCGCAATAGCATTCCCACGCCTCTTTCGGATCGCCTTTTACCTCCCCTACGCCACATTCCGTGGGGAACTTCATCTTGAGATGGATGGTCGAAGCAATCGCCTGGAATTGGTTGAGGTCGGGTCGTCCGAAAAGGACATTGTAGCCCATGGGAGCGTCCACCACAACGTATTGGCAGTTGTAGGTAGCCCTCGAAGGTTTAGTCCCCATCGAAGTAACCAGCCAGATTGTTCCCAACGGTTTAACTACTGCTCCCCCGAAGCCCGACAGTTGTGTCGACACTTCTGAGAATCCTTGGCCTTCTATCTTCATTTTCTTCAGCGTGGCCGTGGTGATGACATTCACCGAGCTTCCCGTATCTACCAGGATTTTTCTTACCGAGAATCCCGAAATTACCATCGAAACCACTAGAGGGAAATTGGGATCTTGGTTCCTTGTAACCTCGGGTGGAGGGATATCCGAATTATCGAAAGCGATAATATGGTTTTGGACTTCGAGACTACCGACATTGAAGGAGGGAGAATTTTCGGCGTAAGCGTTACGCATTCGGCGCGACGTTCGATTACGTTCCTTTCGAGAATCTCCTCCGGTAGGGCCTCCGACAATATATCGAATTTCATCATATATGGGATCGTTCTCCGAGTTTGTCCCATCTGTTCGAGTCCCTTGAGCTTCTTTGTAGACCTCTGATTGCATTGGTAGTGGCGGCCGGGAGGTAGAAGGTCGAACGATTTCCGACATCCTCTTGTGCACGGGTCTTATAGTGAGGGTTCCTTTCTTGTTGGTATATTCTTCCGCGTGGCCCTCTGCCACGATTCGATCTAACTCCACATTTAGCTCGATACATCGATCGGTGTCGTGTCCCAACTGTTTATGAAAGTTACAAAACTCCTCCGACCTCCTGGTGGTATTGGTTTCCTTGTGCTTCCTGGGCCAACGAAGGAATGAAGAATCTTCAAAGAGGGTGAACACCTGCTTTTGTGGGTACCGGATAGGTCTGGGATTCTTCCGTGGTAGGCGCCTGTCGCCGAAGCCTTTTTCGCGGCCCGTCTCCTTCGGGTAGTTCTTTTCTTCTTTCACTGTGACCCTCCTTCCGTCACTTTTTGAATCCTTTGGGGGGGGTGATTTCCCTTTCCCGGGTGGGGGAAGTGCCAAAAGCCAACCGTGCTTCTTTGTTCATCCTTTCTTCTTCAATGTACTTGTTCACAATATTCGATAGCTCCTCGGCTGTTTCCGGCATTTCCCTTGAAACGTCCGATGCAAGGCCTCTATTACGCGTGTTTGTGAACAATGCTTGTCTCCGGAAATTCATGGGATGGTCGTCAACTTGTAGTGCTACAGCGTTGAATCTTTGCCACCACCTCCTGAGGGGTTCGTCCCTTTTTTGAATGATATCTTGCAGACAACTGCTAGACTGCCGGGACTTTTTATAGTCGGTGAAGTGCCCTAAGAAGGCGTGTACTAGGTCCGAATAGGATCGAATAGACCCTTCGGGCATATTGTAGTACCACTTGGTTGCCACCCCTTCGAGGGTCCCTGGGAAGACGATTACCATCCCCCTCTCATCGTGTCCGTAAGTTTGCATCATGTTCTCAAACCTTACTCTATGCTCGTGGGGACAAGAGGTACCCGAATACTTGGGTAGATTCTTGGGGATCTTTCGGTCTGTCGGTATTGAATGGCTCATCAGGCGAGACGAAAGTGGGTTTGGGGCAAGACCCTTATCTCGTGTCGAGGGTTTCTTGTTCGCGTTGTATTTTCGAGCCTCTCGTTCGTCTCTCCTCCTTAGTCGTCCGCATCATAACGGGGCCTCTTGAACTTTCGAGCCTCTTGCTTCTTTTGGTCGTGGGCCCTGAGTAATTCCTCGTACTTTTCTTTCTTTCTTTCGAGTGTTTTTCGATCATAGTCGGAGGCATCATCATCTGATATTTCCATCACGTCCTCGGGTATGGGGTGGAGGGGACGGGTTCGATGGTCCCGCTCCCTCATCGAACCTCTTCCCACGTGGGTATCTCTTCCACGGGGAGTGACGGCTGAACTTCCGACATATGTCTCGGTACTCCCTGGGGTGGGGTCTCGCCTTTTGTCGGCGGTTTTTGGGGCCCCGCTGGAGTGTCTGCTTCGAGTGGAAACGCTGTGAGCGGAGCCACTTTCAATAGGTTTTGGTGGGGGCAGTTGGCCGCGATTGTTTTTGGAGGGTGCTTTTTCAGTAAGTTTCTTTGGTGGTAACCGTCGGTCTACCACATCCTCACACACGCTTCGAACGAGTTTAGCTAGTTGTCCTTCCGTCATTAGAATTTGGGGTTCTACTCTAACTGGCTCCCGTACCGAGGTTCCTCCCGAGTGGGAAGGAGAACCATGCGGGGTGGGGTCCGGTGAAACTTCGTCTTCTTCGTGACCGGAGATGTTATTGGCGGTATCCTCGAGTTCTCGCGGGTCATTGGTCGCGTCTTCTTGGTCTTTGGTGGTGGTTCCCGTTTGCTTCGTGATTTTCCGTTTTGCCATGGCTAATGTCACACTTCCCACAGACGGCGCCAAGATGATGGAGGTAAAACCGGTCTAAGGATGTTATCCCATCATCTCTCAATCCATAGAAGCAGCTGGAAAGAGTACTTAGTATTGGAAAGTAGACTGATGACCTGCAAATCGGGGGAGAAGTAAGGGGAGGGGACTTAGCTCCGGCCTACCGAAGTTAGACCGGGAAGCAAGTTAATGTAGTGAGAGAATATTTGCATGTTATATGATAGATATCGAATCATCAAATAAGCAGTAAATGAAGGTATATATAGAGGATACGGGAGAGGCCCCACGTCCATGGGAGTGTTCGACATGAGCTGGTATTCCCTTAGGTTCGAGTCAACCCCTCGAACCTCTAAATAGGATGAGGGTGGACTATCGGTGGATAAGGGCCTATATCTTCGAGGGATAAGTCAGTGGTTCGACACTTTGCGGAACTGTTCGAACCGTGGTCCTTATTATTCCCATATCAGAGATATTTCTCACCTTGGTCGCCACGCATATCCTCGAATGGCAGTTGACTCCGGCGCCGGAAAATCACCCCACCTCCAGATTCATCTTCCATTGTCACTCTAGCACTGATTTCCAGCTATTACCCAAAATTTTGGCTTCACAGTGAACTGTTCTATTGATATGGTAAAAGGACAAAAATCAAAAACCCTAAGCTGGATATTTTTGGGGGTGGCAACACATGACCAAGCTGGAGGGAAATAAAAGCCTTTGAGTAAGTTACCTTGCGTCACACAAATCAATGACAAGGACTGCTGGGTAAACAAATTGGTGGCTGGCATTGTCCATTTTTTCTCGGACGCAAAAAGTTGACAGCGACAGTACAGTAGCATGTGGAAATTATTGCTACAGATCTCTCTCACTCACTCACGCAACCCCTCCATTTCCCCTCTGCTAAACACTCACTCGACTATTTTCTCCTCCGGCCTTTAACTAAAATTCTGACAGATGACGGATAATCCTAAACCAAATCCTAATCCAAAACCACCACGACGATCTCCGCGTCTGCAAGAGATATCTAAAGCTGCTCCAGCGGAAGGTATTTGAAGCTGCATTGCATTTTTTTTATCCTGCAAATCATCAAAATAATATTTTTAGTAAATGATGGCAGTATCTAAACGTCCGAAATCTAAACCTAGGAAGGGTGACAATCAACCAGGATCTGCCATTCCGAATCCAGCGGCAGGTAAGAAGATCTCCATTTTTCATGACTTTCAACAGACTCGAGCATTTGAAGACTCAATAATTTTTTTCAATAAATGTTCAAAATAATTTTTTTCGGTAAATAAATGATGCAGATGAGGCAAAGCTCGACCAATCTCAAACTGGTCCTCATTCCAAATTAATTTCCCTTCTCCAGGTATGTATTTATAGAGGTGACCAACGGACTGGCCAGATGTTAAAATCAATTCTTTCGGAGCGCTTTTTTTTTTTTTTTTTTTTTTAAATTTGTTTTAAAAGATGGACTTATGTTTAAATGTAAATTTTGTAGGGACTTGTTTTGTAGTAATTTTAAGTACATTTTAAAACTTAGATAAATTATGTGGGTTAATTGTAAATAATTTATAGTTAATTTTACAAAAAGGTAAAGTTTAGTGTAATAAATAAAAATTAAAAATTAAGTAGATTAAAAAAATCTATAAGGGGTGTAGATATGAGGGGTGAAATATTTTATTAATCTTGTAAAACATTATTGTTTTACTAAATAATATATTAAAATAAATGGAGTAAATATATAATCTTCACATAATAACTTCAAAAGTAATAAAAAACAACTAATTGAATAATTAAACTTAACATAAATGGTGTCCTATAAATGTTATATAGTTTTTGTAGTTATGCAATTAATAGTTTTGAATTGAACTATATTAGACATACGAAAAGTCCGATGAGTTAAGAACCATCAGATACATTTTTAGGCTTTGTAAACATTCAACTTCAAAATATGCAATGCATCTTTCGCATGTTAATTGGTGTTCTTCATCAGTTGAATATATTGTCATGTGGGTAATTATCTCTTGCCATTTTATTTCGTCAATGCCTTTTGTTATGTTGATGCCGCAATAGGGACGATCTTCAAATTCCAATTGGCCTAGCTAGTATCCTCAGGTTCTATATCATCAAAGCTAAATTGACGTTTTGGTAAATAAAATACTTACTCCGTCCAATAACAATTGTAACATTTGGTTTTATTGACTTTTTCGAGGATGTTGACCTCAAAATTAAATGTAAATCATTCAAGTAAGTAAAATAATTAAAAAATTATATTATGAAAATATGAACATTCTAGTTTCATAATATGAGGCTTTTAATTATTTTTATGGTATGATTTAAGAATAATTTAAGGTCAAAATGACCATCGAAAAATTCAACAAAATCAAGTGTTACATTTATTATTGGACGGAGAGGAAGTATGTCTTTTTTTATAAGAACATATCATGGTTATTTTTAAATTAAGTATAATACGACCATACAACTAACTTTATGGTAAAAAAATAAAAATTTAAGAAGAGAATAAGTAAAAAAAGAAAAAAATTACGTTAATAAGATTCGAATCCAACACCTTAAACTAAAATAATGATACAAATAATAGAGAAAAATCACGCCAACAAGATTCGAACCCAACACATTCAACTAAAATAATGATACAAATAATAGAGAAAAATTACGCCAATAGGATTCGAACCCTACACCTTATAATTAAAAATAATGACACATGTACGCACCAGATTAAAATTGGATAAGCAAGATCAACGGATTAACCGACTTATTATATTTCTAGAAAACGCATCACACGCGAGCGTGTGAAGCGTAATCTTGTAGAACATTATTGTTTTATTAAATAATGTATTGTATTGAAATGAATGGAGTAAATATATAATCTTCACATAATGAGTTCAACGTAACCAAAAAATAACTAATTGAGTAATTAAACTTAACATTAATGGTGTCCTATAAATGTATATAGTTTTTGTAGCTATGCAATTAATAGTTTTGAATTGAACTTAGACATACGAAAAGTATTCTTCCGATGAGTTAAGAACCATCAGATACATCTCTAGGCTTTGGAAACATTCAACTTCGAAATCTGCAATGCATCTTTCGCATGTTAATTGGTGTTCTTCACCAGTTGAATATATATTGTCATGTGGGTCATTATCTCTTGCCATTTTGTTTCATCGATGCCTTTTGTTATGTTGATGTCGTAATATGGACGATATTCAAATTCCAAGTGGCCTAGCTAGTATCCTTAGGTTCTCTATCATGAGAGCTAAATTGACGTTTGGTAAATAAAATACTTCCTCCGTCCAATGTATAATAAGTGTAACATTTGGTTTTATAATTGACTTTTTCGAGGATTAGTTTGACCTCAAATTAATTGTAAATCATTCAAGTAAAATAATTAAAAAATTATATTATGAAAATATAAACATTCCAGTTTTATGATATGATGTTTTTAATTATTTTTATCGTATGATTTAAGAATAATTTAAGGTCAAAATGATCATTGAAAAAGTCAACAAAATCAAGCGTTACATTTATTATTGGACGGAGGAAGTATGTCTTTTTTTTTCATAAGAACATATCATGTTTATTTTTAAATAAGTATAGTACAACCATACAACTTTATATTAAAAAATAAAGATTTAAGAAGAGAATAAATAAAAAAGAAAAAAATTACGTCAATAAGATTCGAACCCAACACCTTCAACTAAAATAATGATATTTGAACCAAACACCCTCAATAAAAATAATAATACAAATAATGGAGAAAAATCACGCCAACAGGATTCGAACCCTACACCTTTTAATTAAATAATGACACATTTACGCACCAGATTAAAATTGAATAAGCAAAATCAACGGATTAAAATTGATTGGTAGGTCAATCAATTAGGTGAATCAATCGACTTATTATATTACTTTAATTACATTAATACTTTAATTATAGTTTAAGAGTAATTGGGATTCAAACTCACCGGGTAATTTATACAAGGACATGGTAATTTATACCGGGACAGAGGAGTACCAAGTAAATAATACTCATCAGTCCCGATCATTTCTTTACGTTTAGTTTTGTTGACTTTTTGTGTCCTTTTGACCTATGTTTACTCCTAAACTATAATATATCCTAAACTATAATATAACAATATAACGAAAAAATAATCAGAAAATTACATAAAGTAACCACTCTAGAGCACCTAATTGCTAAAACATCCACCTTAAAAAACCTCTTACAAAAAAGGTCATTCTATTTTTTGGTGCCCTAGAACCTGAAAACCTCTTACAAAAAAGGTCATTCTATTTTTTGGTGCCCTAAAATCTAATCAATTTGGATCTCAATTGCTTGCTGGACTCCATTTTTCTCGCTAAAATGGATTTTTGATGGTGTTTTTGACATCAATTAGTGTTAATTAATTACTAGCTAATTATATTTAACTATTTTTTTATCTAATTAATATTTATACACAGAAACTAATGAAACTAACATTTTTATTGCTGAAACTAATGAAATTAGCATCTCTGTTGTTGAATCTAATGAAACTAACATTTTTTGTGTTCACTTGTGATGCTGAAACAAATGAAATTAGCATTCGTGTTGCTGAAACTAGCATTTTTGTGGCTGAAACTAGAACTTATGTTGCTTAAACTAATGATACTAGCATTTAGTTGTTGAAACTAGCATTTGTGTTGTTGAAACTAATGAAACTAACATTTCTGTTGCTCAAACTGGATTTTTTTTTGTTGCTGAAACTAGCACTTATGATGCTGAAACTAACAAAAATAGCATTTTTGTTGTTGAAACTAATGAAATTAACATTTTATGATGTTGAAACTAGCATTAATAGTTAGTTTCAACTAGTTTCAGCTAGTTTCAACTAGTTTATGAAACTAGTTTTTGTTTGAAACTAATTTCTGAAACTAGTTTTTTGTCTGAACTAGCTTCTGAAACTAGCTTTTATGTGTTGAAATTAATTTAAAACTATGTTTTTTCAGTTAAAATAATGATTATATTTTTATAATTATAGTTTTCATATTTTTTAATTTATTTAGTTTAGTATAAATAATTTTTAGAGTTAATTTAAACATTTTATAAAATTAACAACTAGTTTTAAAGGTTAATTTTAGGGAAAATATAAAATTAACAGTTAGTTTCAACTTGTTTCAATCATTTTTAGCTAGTTTCAGCTAGTTTCAACCATTTTTAGCTAGTTTCAGTGGCTGAAACTAGCTTCCGGATGTCAAATTTGCTATTAAATTCAGTTGATCGAGATTTTGAGGTCCATTTCTGTAGGTAGATTTCAAAAATCTTCATTAAATTCAGTTTAGCGAGTTTTTTAGGTCCATTTTAGCTAGTTTCAGCTAGTTTCAGTGGCTGAAACTAGCTTCCGGATGTCAAATTTGCTATTAAATCCAATTGAGCGAGATTTTGAGGTTCGGATGCTTAGTAAGTAGCGAGCATTTGGTAACTAATGTTTTAAAGTGGCCTTTTATGCAATTAGTTTTTGTATTTGGTCCTTATGTGTATTTAACCCAAAAATAATTTATAAAAGTATATTATAAAAATATAGTATGTCTATGTTTATTATATAATTTTATTATTATATAATTTTATTATATCGTTAAGATTTATGATTTATTAGAGGGACTACGAAAAAGTTTAAAAAAAAAAAAAAAAAACAAAAAAAAACAAAAGTTAAAAAGAAATGAGTGACTGGGAACGGAGGGAGCACAACTAGTAAACTCAATTAAATAATAATACCAGTAAACTCAATCTTCGCGTACAACTACTACTATTAGTATTTTCACACAACCTTAGTTTTGTTTTAATGCAAGGAAATTAAAACAAGAAAGACAATAAAGATGCAATACAACATTTACAAGGTGAAAAACTATTTTATCACCTAGCCCATATATAATATGATGTAAAAATGAGCATATTTTTAAACATGTTAACGGGCTGAGCCTGTGCGTGCTGGGCTTGTGCGGTTCACCGGTTTTATGGGGCCGTGTCGGGTTGGACGGGCCAGGCTGTTCTACAACTGTCACCTCTAGTCTGAAATCTGAATACGCACTTTTCAACATCAGTCTCTTGTCTTGTTGGTTTATTTGAATTGAAGATAATTGAGATGCAATTAAAGCAAATTCTTGTTGGTTTCTTTGAATTGAAGAACATTGAGAATCTATTAAAGCGAATTGGACAATCGGGCCATGCTAAAGCTTCTATGATTTCGCTAATGGATGGTCTGGTGAAGGAGGTACTTATGCAGCACCAGGACAATTATTTGAAGGCTAGAGTAGTAATGTGCATCGGTGAAGTGTTATATAACTTATCACCAAATATGCCGTATGAAAATGATGATGAGAAGATGAAGGTCATCTCTAAATTTAACATTGTATTTTATTTTTCACCTAGATTTTTAAACATTGTGTCTAATGCTAATGAATTGTTTAATACAGGGTATCTATAAGTTTATAGTATCATCATTACAGATTTTGCAGAAAGAAGATTTTTCCAACTTTCCTGAGACCATGTACAAATCTGATTTCCACTTGGGCATGGTCACATTAAAGATGTCGGAGTCCATCGCTGATATGTTCAAACACTTTCTTCATTATCTAAGGTAGACCTTATCATCTAGTACTACTTATTATTTGTTTACTTGTAGCTCTCAGGGATTATGTGTTGGTAATATATCAGGGTGTGATAATCTTGGAATACTTCTTTGGATCGTGTTGTCACTTTCCAAACAAGATAATTCGACCCTACAGTTGTTGCCGGAGTTACATGAATTCCTTGTTGGGATAATCCAAGAAGGCAATCTTATTCAGGCAATATGAATTTCGATCAGAAAGTAGAGAGGATGTATGAGTTTTCGTTATTGTTGTTTTGGAGACTGATCACTTCAATAAATAGAAGCGAAAAGGTGTGAACGAAGTGGTGTATCTGTTCAGAACGAAAAATCACGTTAGTTCACGAACAAGCCTGTTCGTTCACGAAGAGTTGCAATGTTCCAAAAAGGACGGGGCGCTGCCCCTCTCATCGTGTCCGTAAGTTTGCATCATGTTCTCAAACCTTACTCTATGCTCGTGGGGACAAGAGGTACCCGAATACTTGGGTAGATTCTTGGGGATCTTTCGGTCTGTCGGTATTGAATGGCTCATCAGGCGAGACGAAAGTGGGTTTGGGGCAAGACCCTTATCTCGTGTCGAGGGTTTCTTGTTCGCGTTGTATTTTCGAGCCTCTCGTTCGTGTCTCCTCCTTAGATCGTCCGCATCATAACGGGGCCTCTTGAACTTTCGAGCCTCTTGCTTCTTTTGGTCGTGGGCCCTGAGTAATTCCTCGTACTTTTCTTTATTTCTTTCGAGTGTTTTTCGATCATAGTCGGAGGCGTCATCATCTGATATTTCCATCACGTCCTCGGGTATGGGGTGGAGGGGACGGGTTCGATGGTCCCGCTCCCTCATCGAACCTCTTCCCACGTGGGTATCTCTTCCACGGGGAGTGACGGCTGAACTTCCGGCATATGTCTCGATACTCCCTGGGGTGGGGTCTCGCCTTTTGTCGGCGGTTTTTGGGGCCCGCTGGAGTGTCTGCTTCGAGTGGAAACGCTGTGAGCGGAGCCACTTTCAATAGGTTTTGGTGGGGGCAGTTGGCCGCGATTGTTTTGGGAGGGTGCTTTTTCAGTATGTTTCTTTGGTGGTAACCGTCGGTCTACCACATCCTCACACACGCTTCGAACGAGTTTAGCTAGTTGTCCTTCCGTCATTAGAATTTGGGGTTCTACTCTAACTGGCTCCCGTACCGAGGTTCCTCCCGAGTGGGAAAGAGAACCATGCGGGGTGGGGTCCGGTGAAACTTCGTCTTCTTCGTGACCGGAGATGTTATTGGCGGTATCCTCGAGTTCTCGCGGGTCATTGGTCGCGTCTTCTTGGTCTTTGGTGGTGGTTCCCGTTTGCTTCGTGATTTTCCGTTTTGCCATGGCTAATGTCACACATCCCACAGACGGCGCCAAGATGATGGAGGTAAAACCGGTCTAAGGATGTTATCCCATCATCTCTCAATCCATAGAAGCAGCCGGAAAGAGTACTTAGTATTGGAAAGTAGACTGATGACCTGCAAATCGGGGGAGAAGTAAGGGGAGGGGACTTAGCTCCGGCCTACCGAAGTTAGACCGGGAAGCAAGTTAATGTAGTGAGAGAATATTTGCATGTTATATGATAGATATCGAATCATCAAATAAGCAGTAAATGAAGGTATATATAGAGGATACGGGAGAGGCCCCACGTCCATGGGAGTGTTCGACATGAGCTGGTATTCCCTTAGGTTCGACTCAACCCCTCGAACCTCTAAATAGGATGAGGGTGGACTATCGGTGGATAAGGGCCTATATCTTCGAGGGATAAGTCAGTGGTTCGACACTTTGCGGAACTGTTCGAACCGTGGTCCTTATTATTCCCATATCAGAGATATTTCTCACCTTGGTCGCCACGCATATCCTCGAATGGCACTTGACTCCGGCGTCGGAAAATCACCCCACCTCCAGATTCATCTTCCATTGTCACTCTAGCACTGATTTCCAGCTATTACCCAAAATTTTGGCTTCACAGTGAACTGTTCTATTGATATGGTAAAAGGACAAAAATCAAAAACCCTAAGCTGGATATTTTTGGGCGTGGCAACACATGACCAAGCTGGAGGGAAATAAAAGTCTTTGAGTAAGTTACCTTGCGTCACACAAATCAATGACAAGGACTGCTGGGTAAACAAATTGGTGGCTGGCATTGTCCATTTTTTCTCGGACGCAAAAAGTTGACAGGGACAGTACAGTAGCATGTGGAAATTATTGCTACAGATCTCTCTCACTCACTCACGCAACCCCTCCATTTCCCCTCTGCTAAACACTCACTCGACTATTTTCTCCTCCGGCCTTTAACTAAAATTCTGACAGATGACGGATATTCCTAAACCAAATCCTAATCCAAAACCACCACGACGATCTCCGCGTCTGCAAGAGATATCTAAAGCTGCTCCAGCGGAAGGTATTTGAAGCTGCATTGCATTTTTTTTATCCTGCAAATCATCAAAATAATATTTTTAGTAAATGATGGCAGTATCTATAACGTCCGAAATCTAAACCTAGGAAGGGTGGCAATCAACCAGGATTTGCCATTCCGAATCCAGCGGCAGGTAAGAAGATCTCCATTTTTCATGATTTTCAGCAGACTCGAGGATTTGAAGACTCAATAATTTTTTTCAATAATTTTATTATATCGTTAAGATTTATGATTTATTAGAGGGACTACGAAAAAGTAAAAAAAAAAAAAAAAAAAAAAAACAAAAGTTAAAAACAAATGAGTGACTGGGAACGGAGGGAGTACAACTAGTAAACTCAATTAAATAATAATACCAGTAAACTCAATCTTCGCGTACAACTACTACTATTAGTATTTTCACACAACCTTAGTTTTGTTTTAATGCAAGGAAATTAAAACAAGAAAGACAATAAAGATGCAATACAACATTTACAAGGTGAAAAACTATTTTATCACCTAGCCCATATATAATATGATGTAAAAATGAGCATATTTTTAAACATGTTAACGGGCTGAGCCTGTGCGTGCTGGGCTTGTGCGGTTCACCGGTTTTATGGGGCCGTGTCGGGTTGGACGGGCCAGGCTGTTCTACAACTGTCACCTCTAGTCTGAAATCTGAATACGCACTTTTCAACATCAGTCTCTTGTCTTGTTGGTTTATTTGAATTGAAGATAATTGAGATGCAATTAAAGCAAATTCTTGTTGGTTTCTTTGAATTGAAGAACATTGAGAATCTATTAAAGCGAATTGGACAATCGGGCCATGCTAAAGCTTCTATGATTTCGCTAATGGATGGTCTGGTGAAGGAGGTACTTATGCAGCACCAGGACAATTATTTGAAGGCTAGAGTAGTAATGTGCATCGGTGAAGTGTTATATAACTTATCACCAAATATGCCGTATGAAAATGATGATGAGAAGATGAAGGTCATCTCTAAATTTAACATTGTATTTTATTTTTCACCTAGATTTTTAAACATTGTGTCTAATGCTAATGAATTGTTTAATACAGGGTATCTATAAGTTTATAGTATCATCATTACAGATTTTGCAGAAAGAAGATTTTTCCAACTTTCTTGAGACCATGTACAAATCTGATTTCCACTTGGGCATGGTCACATTAAAGATGTCGGAGTCCATCGCTGATATGTTCAAACACTTTCTTCATTATCTAAGGTAGACCTTATCATCTAGTACTACTTATTATTTGTTTACTTGTAGCTCTCAGGGATTATGTGTTGGTAATATATCAGGGTGTGATAATCTTGGAATACTTCTTTGGATCGTGTTGTCACTTTCCAAACAAGATAATTCGACCCTACAGTTGTTGCCGGGGTTACACGAATTCCTTGTTGGGATAATCCAAGAAGGCAATCTTATTCAGGCAATATGAATTTCGATCAGAAAGTAGAGAGGATGTATGAGTTTTCGTTATTGTTGTTTTGGAGACTGATCACTTCAATAAATAGAAGCGAAAAGGTGTGAACGAAGTGGTGTATCTGTTCAGAACGAAGTGTTATGAACGAAAGGTCACGTTAGTTCACGAACAAGCCTGTTCGTTCACGAAGAGTTGCAATGTTCCAAAAAGGACGGGGCGCTGCCCCTCTCATCGTGTCCGTAAGTTTGCATCATGTTCTCAAACCTTACTCTATGTCGTGGGGACAAGAGGTACCCGAATACTTGGGTAGATTCTTGGGGATCTTTCGGTCTGTCGGTATTGAATGGCTCATCAGGCGAGACGAAAGTGGGTTTGGGGCAAGACCCTTATCTCGTGTCGAGGGTTTCTTGTTCGCGTTGTATTTTCGAGCCTCTCGTTCGTCTCTCCTCCTTAGATCGTCCGCATCATAACGGGGCCTCTTGAACTTTCGAGCCTCTTGCTTCTTTTGGTCGTGGGCCCTGAGTAATTCCTCGTACTTTTCTTTCTTTCTTTCGAGTGTTTTTCGATCATAGTCGGAGGCGTCATCATCTGATATTTCCATCACGTCCTCGGGTATGGGGTGGAGGGGACGGGTTCGATGGTCCCGCTCCCTCATCGAACCTCTTCCCACGTGGGTATCTCTTCCACGGGGAGTGACGGCTGAACTTCGGCATATGTCTCGGTACTCCCTGGGGTGGGGTCTCGCCTTTTGTCGGCGGTTTTTGGGGCCCCGCTGGAGTGTCTGCTTCGAGTGGAAACGCTGTGAGCGGAGCCACTTTCAATAGGTTTTGGTGGGGGCAGTTGGCCGCGATTGTTTTGGGAGGGTGCTTTTTCAGTAAGTTTCTTTGGTGGTAACCGTCGGTCTACCACATCCTCACACACGCTTCGAACGAGTTTAGCTAGTTGTCCTTCCGTCATTAGAATTTGGGGTTCTACTCTAACTGGCTCCCGTACCGAGGTTCCTCCCGAGTGGGAAGGAGAACCATGCGGGGTGGGGTCCGGTGAAACTTCGTCTTCTTCGTGACCGGAGATGTTATTGGCGGTATCCTCGAGTTCTCGCGGGTCATTGGTCGCGTCTTCTTGGTCTTTGGTGGTGGTTCCCGTTTGCTTCGTGATTTTCCGTTTTGCCATGGCTAATGTCACACTTCCCACAGACGGCGCCAAGATGATGGAGGTAAAACCGGTCTAAGGATGTTATCCATCATCTCTCAATCCATAGAAGCAGCTGGAAAGAGTACTTAGTATTGGAAAGTAGACTAATGACCTGCAAATCGGGGGAGAAGTAAGGGGAGGGGACTTAGCTCCGGCCTACCGAAGTTAGACCGGGAAGCAAGTTAATGTAGTGAGAGAATATTTGCATGTTATATGATAGATATCGAATCATCAAATAAGCAGTAAATGAAGGTATATATAGAGGATACGGGAGAGGCCCCACGTCCATGGGAGTGTTCGACATGAGCTGGTATTCCCTTAGGTTCGACTCAACCCCTCGAACCTCTAAATAGGATGAGGGTGGACTATTGGTGGATAAGGGCCTATATCTTCGAGGGATAAGTCAGTGGTTCGACACTTTGCGGAACTGTTCGAACCGTGGTCCTTATTATTCCCATATCAGAGATATTTCTCACCTTGGTCGCCACGCATATCCTCGAATGGCACTTGACTCCGACGCCGGAAAATCACCCCACCTCCAGATTCATCTTCCATTGTCACTCTAGCACTGATTTCCAGCTACTACCAAAATTTTGGCTTCACAGTGAACTGTTCTATTGATATGGTAAAAGGACAAAAATCAAAAACCCTAAGCTGGATATTTTTGGGGGTGGCAACACATGACCAAGCTGGAGGGAAATAAAAGCCTTTGAGTAAGTTACCTTGCGTCACACAAATCAATGACAAGGACTGCTGGGTAAACAAATTGGTGGCTGGCATTGTCCATTTTTTCTCGGACGCAAAAAGTTGACAGCAACAGTACAGTAGCATGTGGAAATTATTGCTACAGATCTCTCTCACTCACTCACGCAACCCCTCCATTTCCCCTCTGCTAAACACTCACTCGACTATTTTCTCCTCCGGCCTTTAACTAAAATTCTGACAGATGACGGATAATCCTAAACCAAATCCTAATCCAAAACCACCACGACGATCTCCGCGTCTACAAGAGATATCTAAAGCTGCTCCAGCGGAAGGTATTTGAAGCTGCATTGCATTTTTTTTATCCTGCAAATCATCAAAATAATATTTTTAGTAAATGATGGCAGTATCTAAACGTCCGAAATCTAAACCTAGGAAGGGTGGCAATCAACCAGGATCTGCCATTCCGAATCCAGCGGCAGGTAAGAAGATCTCCATTTTTCATGACTTTCAACATACTCGAGGATTTGAAGACTCAATAATTTATTTCAATAATTTTATTATATCGTTAAGATTTATGATTTATTAGAGGGACTACGAAAAATTAAAAAAAAAAAAAAAAAAAAAAAAGTTAAAAAGAAATGAGTGACTGGGAACGGAGGGAGTACAACTAGTAAACTCAATTAAATAATAATACCAGTAAACTCAATCTTCGCGTACAACTACTACTATTACTATTTTCACACAACCTTAGTTTTGTTTTAATGCAAGGAAATTAAAACAAGAAAGACAATAAAGATGCAATACAACATTTACAAGGTGAAAAACTATTTTATCACCTAGCCCATATATAATATGATGTAAAAATGAGCATATTTTTAAACATGTTAACGGGCTGAGCCTGTGCGTGCTGGGCTTGTGCGGTTCACCGGTTTTATGGGGCCGTGTCGGGTTGGACGGGCCAGGCTGTTCTACAACTGTCACCTCTAGTCTGAAATCTGAATACGCACTTTTCAACATCAGTCTCTTGTCTTGTTGGTTTATTTGAATTGAAGTTAATTGAGATGCAATTAAAGCAAATTCTTGTTGGTTTCTTTGAATTGAAGAACATTGAGAATCTATTAAAGCGAATTGGACAATCGGGCCATGCTAAAGCTTCTATGATTTCGCTAATGGATGGTCTGGTGAAGGAGGTACTTATGCAGCACCAGGACAATTATTTGAAGGCTAGAGTAGTAATGTGCATCGGTGAAGTGTTATATAACTTATCACCAAATATGCCGTATGAAAATGATGATGAGAAGATGAAGGTCATCTCTAAATTTAACATTGTATTTTATTTTTCACCTAGATTTTTAAACATTGTGTCTAATGCTAATGAATTGTTTAATACAGGGTATCTATAAGTTTATAGTATCATCATTACAGATTTTGTAGAAAGAAGATTTTTCCAACTTTCTTGAGACCATGTACAAATCTGATTTCCACTTGGGCATGGTCACGTTAAAGATGTCGGAGTCCATCGCTGATATGTTCAAACACTTTCTTCATTATCTAAGGTAGACCTTATCATCTAGTACTACTTATTATTTGTTTACTTGTAGCTCTCAGGGATTATGTGTTGGTAATATATCAGGGTGTGATAATCTTGGAATACTTCTTTGGATCGTGTTGTCACTTTCCAAACAAGATAATTCGACCCTACAGTTGTTGCCGGGGTTACACGAATTCCTTGTTGGGATAATCCAAGAAGGCAATCTTATTCAGACAATATGAATTTCGATCAGAAAGTAGAGAGGATGTATGAGTTTTCGTTATTGTTGTTTTGGAGACTGATCACTTCAATAAATAGAAGCGAAAAGGTGTGAACGAAGTGGTGTATCTGTTCAGAACGAAGTGTTATGAACGAAAGGTCACGTTAGTTCACGAACAAGCCTGTTCGTTCACGAAGAGTTGCAATGTTCCAAAAAGGACGAGGCGCTGCCCCTCTCATCGTGTCCGTAAGTTTGCATCATGTTCTCAAACCTTACTCTATGCTCGTGGGGACAAGAGGTACCCGAATACTTGGGTAGATTCTTGGGGATCTTTCGGTCTGTCGGTATTGAATGGCTCATCAGGCGAGACAAAGTGGGTTTGGGGCAAGACCCTTATCTCGTATCGAGGGTTTCTTGTTCGCGTTGTATTTTCGAGCCTCTCGTTAATCTCTCCTCCTTAGATCGTCCGCATCATAACGGGGCCTCTTGAACTTTCGAGCCTCTTGCTTCTTTGGTCGTGGGCCCTGAGTAATTCCTCGTACTTTTCTTTCTTTCTTTCTTTGAGTGTTTTTCGATCATAGTCGGAGGCGTCATCATCTGATATTTCCATCACGTCCTCGGGTATGGGGTGGAGGGGATGGGTTCGATGGTCCCGCTCCCTCATCGAACCTCTTCCCACGTGGGTATCTCTTCCACGGGGAGTGACGGCTGAACTTCCGGCATATGTCTCGGTACTCCCTGGGGTGGGGTCTCGCCTTTTGTCGGTGGTTTTTGGGGCCCCACTGGAGTGTCTGCTTCGAGTGGAAACACTGTGAGCGGAGCCACTTTCAATAGGTTTTGGTGGGGGCAGTTGGCCGCGATTGTTTTGGGAGGGTGCTTTTTCAGTAAGTTTCTTTGGTGGTAACCGTCGGTCTACCACATCCTCACACACGCTTCGAACGAGTTTAGCTAGTTGTCCTTCCGTCATTAGAATTTGGGGTTCTACTCTAACTGGCTCCCGTTCCGAGGTTCCTCCCGAGTGGGAAGGAGAACCATGCGGGGTGGGGTCCGGTGAAACTTCGTCTTCTTCGTGACCGGAGATGTTATTGGCGGTATCCTCGAGTTCTCGCGGGTCATTGGTCGCGTCTTCTTGGTCTTTGGTGGTGGTTCCCGTTTGCTTCGTGATTTTCCGTTTTGCCATGGCTAATGTCACACTTCCCACGGACGGCGCCAAGATGATGGAGGTAAAACCGGTCTAAGGATGTTATCCCATCATCTCTCAATCCATAGAAGCAGCTGGAAAGAGTACTTAGTATTGGAAAGTAGACTGATGACCTGCAAATCGGGGGAGAAGTAAGGGGAGGGGACTTAGCTCCGGCCTACCGAAGTTAGACCGGGAAGCAAGTTAATGTAGTGAGAGAATATTTGCATGTTATATGATAGATATCGAATCATCAAATAAGCAGTAAATGAAGGTATATAGAGGATACGGGAGAGGCCCCACGTCCATGGGAGTGTTCGACATGAGCTGGTATTCCCTTAGGTTCGACTCAACCCCTCGAACCTCTAAATAGGATGAGGGTGGACTATCGGTGGATAAGGGCCTATATCTTCGAGGGATAAGTCAGTGGTTCGACACTTTGCGGAACTGTTCGAACCATGGTCCTTATTATTCCCATATCAGAGATATTTCTCACCTTGGTCGCCACGCATATCCTCGAATGGCACTTGACTCCGGCGCCGGAAAATCACCCCACCTCCAGATTCATCTTCCATTGTCACTCTAGCACTGATTTCCAGCTATTACCCAAAATTTTGGCTTCACAGTGAACTGTTCTATTGATATGGTAAAAAGGACAAAAATCAAAAACCCTAAGCTTGATATTTTTGGGGGTGGCAACACATGACCAAGCTGGAGGGAAATAAAAGCCTTTGAGTAAGTTACCTTGCGTCACACAAATCAATGACAAGGACTGCTGGGTAAACAAATTGGTTGCTGGCATTGTCCATTTTTTCTCGGACGCAAAAAGTTGACAGCGACAGTACAGTAGCATGTGGAAATTATTGCTACAGATCTCTCTCACTCACTCACGCAACCCCTCCATTTCCCCTCTGCTAAACACTCACTCGACTATTTTCTCCTCCGGTCTTTAACTAAAATTCTGACAGATGGCGGATAATCCTAAACCAAATCCTAATCCAAAACCACCACGACGATCTCCGCGTCTGCAAGAGATATCTAAAGCTGCTCCAGCGGAAGGTATTTGAAGCTGCATTGCATTTTTTTTATCCTGCAAATCATCAAAATAATATTTTTAGTAAATGATGGCAGTATCTAAACGTCCGAAATCTAAACCTAGGAAGGGTGGCAATCAACCAGGATCTGCCATTCCGAATCCAGCGGCAGGTAAGAAGATCTCCATTTTTCATGACTTTCAACAGACTCGAGGATTTGAAGACTCAATAATTTTTTTCAATAAGTTTATTATATCGTTAAGATTTATGATTTATAAGAGGGACTACGAAAAAGTTAAAAAAAAAAAAAAACAAAAAAAAAAACTAAAGTAAAAAAGAAATGAGTGACTGGGAACGGAGGGAGTACAACTAGTAAACTCAATTAAATAATAATACCAGTAAACTCAATCTTCGCGTACAACTACTACTATTAGTATTTTCACACAACGTCAGTTTTGTTTTAATGCAAGGAAATTAAAACAAGAAAGACAATAAAGATGCAATACAACATTTACAAGGTGAAAAACTATTTTATCACCTAGCCCATATATAATATGATGTAAAAGTGAGCATATTTTTAAACATGTTAACGGGCTGAGCCTGTGCGTGCTGGGCTTGTGCGGTTCACCGGTTTTATGGGGCCGTGTCGGGTTGGACGGGCCAGGCTATTCTACAACTGTCACCTCTAGTCTGAAATCTGAATACGTACTTTTCAACATCAGTCTCTTGTCTTGTTGGTTTATTTGAATTGAAGTTAATTGAGATGCAATTAAAGCAAATTCTTGTTGGTTTCTTTGAATTGAAGAACATTGAGAATCTATTAAAGCGAATTGGACAATCGGGCCATGCTAAAGCTTCTATAATTTCGCTAATGGATGGTCTGGTGAAGGAGGTACTTATGCAGCACCAGGACAATTATTTGAAGGCTAGAGTAGTAATGTGCATCGGTGAAGTGTTATATAACTTATCACCAAATATGCCGTATGAAAATGATGATGAGAAGATGAAGGTCATCCCTAAATTTAACATTGTATTTTATTTTTCACCTAGATTTTTAAACATTGTGTCTAATGCTAATGAATTGTTTAATACAGGGTATCTATAAGTTTATAGTATCATCATTACAGATTTTGCAGAAAGAAGATTTTTCCAACTTTCTTGAGACCATGTACAAATCTGATTTCCACTTGGGCATGGTCACATTAAAGATGTCGGAATCCATCGCTAATATGTTCAAACACTTTCTTCATTATCTAAGGTAGACCTTATCATCTAGTACTACTTATTATTTGTTTACTTGTAGCTCTCAGGGATTATGTGTTGGTAATATATCAGGGTGTGATAATCTTGGAATACTTCTTTGGATCGTGTTGTCACTTTCCAAACAAGATAATTCGACCCTACAGTTGTTGCCGGGGTTACACGAATTCCTTGTTGGGATAATCCAAGAAGGCAATCTTATTCAGGCAATATGAATTTCGATCAGAAAGTAGAGAGGATGTATGAGTTTTCGTTATTGTTGTTTTGGAGACAGATCAATTCAATAAATAGAAGCGAAAAGGTGTGAACGAAGTGGTGTATCTGTTCAGAACGAAGTGTTATGAACGAAAGGTCACGTTAGTTCACGAACAAGCCTGTTCGTTCACGAAGAGTTGCAATGTTCCAAAAAGGACGGGGCGCTGCCCCTCTCATCGTGTCCGTAAGTTTGCATCATGTTCTCAAACCTTACTCTATGCTCGTGGGGACAAGAGGTACCCGAATACTTGGGTAGATTCTTGGGGATCTTTCGGTCTGTCGGTATTGAATGGCTCATCAGGCGAGACGAAAGTGGGTTAGGGGCAAGACCCTTATCTCGTGTCGAGGGTTTCTTGTTCGCGTTGTATTTTCGAGCCTCTCGTTCGTCTCTCCTCCTTAGATCGTCCGCATCATAACGGGGCCTCTTGAACTTTCGAGCCTCTTGCTTCTTTTGGTCGTGGGCCCTGAGTAATTCCTCGTACTTTTCTTTCTTTCTTTCGAGTGTTTTTCGATCATAGTCGGAGGCGTCATCATCTGATATTTCCATCACGTCCTCGGGTATGGGGTGGAGGGGACGGGTTCGATGGTCCCGCTCCCTCATCGAACCTCTTCCCACGTGGGTATCTCTTCCACGGGGAGTGACGGCTGAACTTCCGACATATGTCTCGGTACTCCCTGGGGTGGGGTCTCGCCTTTTGTCGGCGGTTTTTGGGGCCCCGCTGGAGTGTCTGCTTCGAGTGGAAACGCTGTGAGCGGAGCCACTTTCAATAGGTTTTGGTGGGGGCAGTTGGCCGCGATTGTTTTGGGAGGGTGCTTTTTCAGTAAGTTTCTTTGGTGGTAACCGTCGGTCTACCACATCCTCACACACGCTTCGAACGAGTTTAGCTAGTTGTCCTTCCGTCATTAGAATTTGGGGTTCTACTCTAACTGGCTCCCGCACCGAGGTTCCTCCCGAGTGGGAAGGAGAACCATGCGGGGTGGGGTCCGGTGAAACTTCTTCTTCTTCGTGACCGGAGATGTTATTGGCGGTATCCTCGAGTTCTCGCGGGTCATTGGTCGCGTCTTCTTTTTCTTTGGTGGTGGTTCCCGTTTGCTTCGTGATTTTCCGTTTTGCCATGGCTAATGTCACACTTCCCACAGACGGCGCCAAGATGATGGAGGTAAAACCGGTCTAAGGATGTTATCCCATCATCTCTCAATCCATAGAAGCAGCTGGAAAGAGTACTTAGTATTGGAAAGTAGACTGATAACCTTCAAATCGGGGGAGAAGTAAGGGGAGGGGACTTAGCTCCGGCCTACCGAAGTTAGACCGGGAAGCAAGTTAATGTAGTGAGAGAATATTTGCATGTTATATGATAGATATCGAATCATCAAATAAGCAGTAAATGAATGTATATCTAGAGGATACGGGAGAGGCCCCACGTCCATGGGAGTGTTCGACATGAGCTGGTATTCCCTTAGGTTCGACTCAACCCCTCGAACCTCTAAATAGGATGAGGGTGGACTATTGGTGGATAAGGGCCTATATCTTCGAGGGATAAGTCAGTGGTTCGACACTTTGCGGAACTGTTCGAACCGTGGTCCTTATTATTCCCATATCAGAGATATTTCTCACCTTGGTCGCCACGCATATCCTCGAATGGCACTTGACTCCGACGCCGGAAAATCACCCCACCTCCAGATTCATCTTCCATTGTCACTCTAGCACTGATTTCCAGCTACTACCCAAAATTTTGGCTTCACAGTGAACTGTTCTATTGATATGGTAAAAGGACAAAAATCAAAAACCCTAAGCTGGATATTTTTGGGGGTGGCAACACATGACCAAGCTGGAGGGAAATAAAAGCCTTTGAGTAAGTTACCTTGCGTCACACAAATCAATGACAAGGACTGCTGGGTAAACAAATTGGTGGCTGGCATTGTCCATTTTTTCTCGGACGCAAAAAGTTGACAGCGACAGTACAGTAGCATGTGGAAATTATTGCTACAGATCTCTCTCACTCACTCACGCAACCCCTCCATTTCCCCTCTGCTAAACACTCACTCGACTATTTTCTCCTCCGGCCTTTAACTAAAATTCTGACAGATGACGGATAATCCTAAACCAAATCCTATTCCAAAACCACCACGACGATCTCCGCGTCTGCAAGAGATATCTAAAGCTGCTCCAGCGGAAGGTATTTGAAGCTGCATTGCCTTTTTTTTATCCTGCAAATCACCAAAATAATATTTTTAGTAAATGATGGCAGTATCTAAATGTCCGAAATCTAAACCTAGGAAGGGTGGCAATCAACCAGGATCTGCCATTCCGAATCCAGCGGCAGGTAAGAAGATCTCCATTTTTCATGACTTTCAACAGACTCGAGGATTTGAAGACTCAATAATTTTTTTCAATAATTTTATTATATCGTTAAGATTTATGATTTATTAGAGGGACTACGAAAAAGTTAAAAAAAAAACAAAAGTTAAAAAGAAATGAGTGACTGGGAACGGAGGGAGTACAACTAGTAAACTCAATTAAATAATAATACCAGTAAACTCAATCTTCGCGTACAACTACTACTATTAGTATTTTCACACAACCTTAGTTTTGTTTTAATGCAAGGAAATTAAAACAAGAAAGACAATAAAGATGCAATACAACATTTACAAGGTGAAAAACTATTTTATCACCTAGCCCATATATAATATGATGTAAAAATGAGCATATTTTTAAACATGTTAACGGGCTGAGCCTGTGCCTGCTGGGCTTGTGCGGTTCACCGGTTTTATGGGGCCGTGTCGGGTTGGACGGGCCAGGCTGTTCTACAACTGTCACCTCTAGTCTGAAATCTGAATACGCACTTTTCAACAACAGTCTCTTGTCTTGTTGGTTTATTTGAATTGAAGTTAATTGAGATGCAATTAAAGCAAATTCTTGTTGGTTTCTTTGAATTGAAGAACATTGAGAATCTATTAAAGCGAATTGGACAATCGGGCGATGCTAAAGCTTCTATGATTTCGCTAATGGATGGTCTGGTGAAGGAGGTACTTATGCAGCACCAGGACAATTATTTGAAGGCTAGAGTAGTAATGTGCATCGATGAACTGTTATATTCATATGGTAAAAGGACAAAAATCAAAAACCCTAAGCTGGATATTTTTGGGGGTGGCAACACATGACCAAGCTGGAGGGAAATAAAAGCCTTTGAGTAAGTTACCTTGCGTCACACAAATCAATGACAAGGACTGCTGGGTAAACAAATTGGTGGCTGGCATTGTCCATTTTTTCTCGGACGCAAAAAGTTGACAGCGACAGTACAGTAGCATGTGGAAATTATTGCTACAGATCTCTCTCACTCACTCACGCAACCCCTCCATTTCCCCTCTGCTAAACACACACTCGACTATTTTCTCCTCCGGCCTTTAACTAAAATTCTGACAGATGACGGATAATCCTAAACCAAATCCTATTCCAAAACCACCACGACGATCTCCGCGTCTGCAAGAGATATCTAAAGTTACTCCAACGGAAGGTATTTGAAGCTGCATTGCATTTTTTTTATCCTGCAAATCATCAAAATAATATTTTTAGTAAATGATGGCAGTATCTAAACGTCCGAAATCTAAACCTAGGAAGGGTGGCAATCAACCAGGATCTGCCATTCCGAATCCAGCGGCAGGTAAGAAGATCTCCATTTTTCATGACTTTCAACAGACTCGAGGATTTGAAGACTCAATAATTTTATTATATCGTTAAGATTTATGATTTATTAGAGGGACTACGAAAAAGTTAAAAAAAAAACAAAAGTTAAAAAGAAATGAGTGACTGGGAACGGAGGGAGTACAACTAGTAAACTCAATTAAATAATAATACCAGTAAACTTAATCTTCGCGTACAACTACTACTATTAGTATTTTCACACAACCTTAGTTTTATTTTAATGCAAGGAAATTAAAACAAGAAAGACAATAAAGATGCAATACAACATTTACAAGGTGAAAAACTATTTTATCACCTAGCCCATATATAATATGATGTAAAAATGAGCATATTTTTAAACATGTTAACGGGTTGAGCCTGTGCCTGCTGGGCTTGTGCGGTTCACCGGTTTTATGGGGCCGTGTCGGGTTGGACGGGCCAGGCTGTTCTACAACTGTCACCTCTAGTC